>CALYMY010000013.1:104625-177718 GCA_944548615.1 Micropterix aruncella
GCTTTATAAGGGAGAGGTCTGCGCAAGCGACCTCGATCCAGTAAGCAGTTAGGAGGTATCCTGAAGGGTCATTCCAGGCGAAGATACCCTTCCAAACTGGTAGTCAGGGAGCGAGGCTGCCCGCTGGGTACCTTTCCCGGTGCCTCGCCGTAAGGCGTTGGCATCTGAGGGGCAGGTGGCGTCTAGACTGTGGATTGTTTTTCGTTTCAAGTCTTCTGCGCTCACCTCCAAGGGAGACAGAATGACGTTAAAACTTCCTGAGGGGACGGGTTCGCCCATTTTAGTTGACAACTCTAGTTGTGTCACTGTCGGTGTATGTATAGTCCTCCACAATAGCGCCCAAACGCTTAATCCAATTGAGGCATGCAGGTCATGAAAAAGTAAAAAATTGTGATGGAAATCTGCGCATCAGCCATATTTCATTTTGATATATTGGACTTAATTTACAGATGCCTTGTTGGGCCGAAATCAAATCGTGACATTTTGGTTGGAATATCGCATCTAAAAGCTACACTAATCATATTTAAATTCCGCCATACAATTTAATCAAATATTAACGCCTCGGGTGGCTTATCAAATAATCAAATATTAAAGTAACGGTTCAATTCTCGGCTAAGGGCCAACAGATGAAACGAAGCCCAACCCGTCCGCCGATAGAGATAGGGTCTGGGGAGAGACGGTCTGTCCGCCGATAGCTCGTCGTTTTATTTTTGATATTAACATTCAAATAAAATCAGAGTTGATGCAAACAGTAAGGTAGAGATAGATGATCAGTGTGCGGGTGTAAGGTAAGATTTGCCGGGTGGGCCATCGAAATTCCTTTCTTTTACTTTGGGTTGTCTAAACAAGTGTATGGATAAAATAAACACAGTAAATTAGCAAGACGGAGACGTATACTCAGTGTATGGATGGCAGGTAAGTTTTCTCGCCTGGGACGTTGTCCTATCTTCGTTTTATGTTGTTGTGCTCACACTTTCTTTTTTCAGTTTTCATGTGACTTTGTTATTACTTTCTGGATGTGAAACAAGACTTTATTAGTTTTTACTTTACGTTTGGAATTTAATGCAACTCTTGATTTAAATAATGACTTGTAATAAATACTGGTTATATACATAAGTTACCCTATTTAACTAGATTGAATAACTAGTTTATTTCACGAATTCATCCATATATACAAAATTTTGGATGTGTATATTTCCAATACGATATGGATTAATGAGGTAAACTTTGATATTATTACTTCTTTAAACAAGCATAATTAATTGCACAAATAAACTAACCATTAAAAAATGTTAGAATAATTATAATACGAGATTGTTTTAACCTTAGAAGTAATTTCTATATACTGTATTACTGTTTACTACTACATTACTGCATTATTGTTTTTATTGCTGTTTACTATATTCTGCAGGAAATTATTTTTACTTGATTTCAAACGCGTGTGTGTGATACGCAACCTCAAAGTAGTCTGTGTGCGTCGATTACTTGACATGCCATTGAATTATCAGTCATCATACAACACGACGATGCCACGATTATATTTTTGCATAGATTCTTAGATTCTTTCGGTTGGCGCCGATTGTTGGCCTTATTTTTTAAATTATTATTTGTTGTGTGGGGCTTTTCTAAGGTCTTTATGAGCGTTGTAACACTGCGACCATCGCTCATCTATTATGTTCGCCACCTACTACAGTTCTGCGCTAAGCCACGTGTCATTTAAGAACCGCAACAGGCTTTTGGTGCCAGATTGTTTTACCTCCTCAGGTTGGAGGTAATGACCACACAAGTGGGTGTATCTTTTACGCATCAGCGGGCGACACTCGCACATGAGGTGCAGGGGAGTTTCCTCTGCCCCTTGGCAGAACCTGCACATTTTTGTATCTCGGAGCTTGAGGTTGTACATGTGTGTGTTCAGGCCACAATGCCCCGTGAGCGCCCCCACCAGTATGCGTAGATTGTTCCTATTTAGCAATAAGGCCTCACGGGCCGTCTTACGGTCGTAAGCCTTAATTAGCGCTTTGGAATGATTCAACCAAGTGATTGACGGATTGTTCTAAAAATATTTGTTTGAGCATTAAGTTTGCAAGGTTTTTTGGTACGCCACAGCAAGGTTCAGGGAAGTATAACGTTCCCTTTGCTCTCGTCTTAGCAAGTTCGTCGGCTTTTTCATTTCCCTCGATTCCTGCATGGCCGGGAACGCATCTTAGAACTACACTGTTCTTTTCGCCCAGGGAATTCAGTAGTGTTACGCAGTTTTGCATTAGCTTTGAATTAATGATATTCGAGGCTAGTGCCATAAGAGCTGCCTTGCTATCAGAGTGCATATAGATACAGTGGTTGGCGTAGTTATTGTGGTGGTTCATATCCGCACATTCAATAATGGCGTATACCTCCTTTCAGAATATGGCGGCGTATTTATTTATTTCATATTTTGTTGGCCTTGCTGGCGTTGTTGTTGGCTTTGCCTTGGTCGTCCTATATATTTTTATATTTATTTATTTGGTAATTTACAGTTATCTACAAGGGACATATACAATTACAATGTCATAGCCGAGAATCCCGTAGCAAAAAATTGATAACATGTTATGCCAGAAACTATTGCCATGGATCCTATTTTATGTCCGCTAACTAGGCAATAGCCTGTTCTAAGGCGGACATTTAAATTGTTGTAAATATATTATAGAATATATGAAATTTGGGGAAATGTATACACTAAGACTTATCATTATTAATTCTTACGAGCTGCAAAATTTATAATATAAAATGGTTAACCTTAATATAATCATAAAAAAGATACTTAATTAGCTAGTATTTAGGTAATCATAATTGATTAAAAAGAGTGAAAGAGGTAATCCTAATTATAAAAAATTACAACACTATAGAGCCGGTATTATATTAAGATTCATACTTTTATTAATATGTCATTAAAATAAAAAGTTTAGAACTGAAGGCTCTAAGAGTTTAATAGTAAGATATATTATTTTAAATATTTCTTTTCACTCGGCACTATAATGACCGTTTCGCAATTTTTAAACAAACCAGAAAATTTAATGTAGGTTGTCTTTTCCGTATCGAAATATTCAATTTGATACGGAAAGATCGAATAGCGCAGTTGCAGGTCGTCAAATGGCATTGCATTTATAAATAGTAGGTACATTGTCCTTGCGTCTCGTCGTCGGAGAAATCCGAGGACCGTTGTGCGGGACTAGTCGGGTATGATTTATTCATGCACCATAGATTTCCCTCGATACCCACGCAAACTTCACTGATGGGATGCGTCTCGCAGTGCATTGTTACCGCTTCAACGCCACCGCCACAGTCTACTAATAATACCAGTTAGCTTACAATTGTCATTCAAAATTCAAACGTGTCTATTAATTTTTCTGCTTCTTCTAATTTGACGTCCTTCAAAAGCATAATTTTATTTTTATTTATTTATTTGTTTCAAACATAATTATAAAACACATAAAATGGTCATACCAAGTAATGGTGCGAAGAAACAACGGCCCACATTCACATGACCATGCTCAGCGCATACCCAACTAGGCCAAATATAGCTTGTATCTAGGCATACGACTTATTTTCTGACTTAGTTGGAGAAGCCTAACTGACGTAGGTACTCATATAGATACATATATACATACACAGTTACACAACCATACATACACAAATATATAAATGTAATGATCTAAATATATTATATTATTATTCTTTTGCATTATATTACAATATAGTACATTTTGTTTAATATCTTATATCATATTATAGAGTATAATAGTAAAGTTATGCAGAAATATATTTTTTTTAAAGATATGACTTGCAAAAGTTCGTTCTCTGTCCTTGAGTTACCTATGTCGTCAAGAAGCCATTTTTTAATATTTTTTTTTTATAAAATGGTATTTTCTATTTCCTTTATGTTGTCATCAAGACGGTTGAATATTTTAGGTGCTATATAGTTGAATTGTCTTTGGGCAAATGAAGAATTAACTCAGACCTGTAGATGCTCTTGTAGTTCGGTGTTGCTGGCTTCGTGGTCGTTTATCTGAGGTTCGATGGAAAAACATGAGTGACTGTTTCACAAACAGATGGCGTATATCTAACACCTTACTTTCTTTGAATAGCATGTTGGAATCATATCCTGGGGGCATTCTATTGATTACCCTCAACAAAAGCTTTTGGGCTTTCACTAGAGGATCCAAGACAGATTTTGCACATGCTCCCCAAGCTATTATTCCGTGTACCCATAAACCCTGACACAGGGCCATATAAACCATATTTAGGGAGTTTTTAGAAAGGACGTTGCGTAATTCTCTAAAGACGAAAACTAGTTTCCGAGACCTTGAAGAGAGTTGTATTTAAGAGTCAGTAGAGGATTATGCATTAAAGATCAATAGCGCAACATCCATCCAGTGCAACGATTGAGTTTTCTTTTTCTTTTTAACTCCTATGATGGCTCCGGCGTCTATGGATATACATTTATTATATTCTATATCTAATTTTATACTAACTGTATCCGGCCACGCGTTGATGCGGCTTAGTCTATTTAAACAAAATAATAGACAAATTTTTAACAAGAAGACCTACTTAAATTTTTTTATGGCCATTTCGTGGTGAAACTTAGAATGGGCTATCATAATTGAATGCGTATTCAAAATCTCGTAGTTGTGCTGTTGACCGTTGAGGAGCTCCGTCGTTGGAAGCCAACCCTGGGTGCCGCAGTTTTGTCTTGGTGAAACTTAGAATGGGCCGTCGTAATTGAATGCATATACAAAATTTCGTGTCTGTGCTGTTGACCATTGAGAAGTCCCCTCGTCAGGAGCCAACTCTGAGTGCAGCAGCCATGCCATTGTGAAATTTAGAACTCATTATAATAACTAAATGCGTATACAAAATGTCGTGTCTGTGCTGTTTGTTGGCCGTTGAGATGTCCCCTCGTCGGGAGCCAACCCTGGATGTAGAATCAGGTCATGTTTAACATAAAAAAATGCATTGTCATCGGAACTGATCCAACATGTAAAATTTTATGTTCATATGATAATATTTAAGGAATTCTCTTAATTCCTCTTGGATCTTATCATCAGAACAGGATTTTGATGAAAATGGGATGATGTGAAAGTATATCTTTCGAATAAAAAATGAATTTTTCAAATGGGTTCATAAATGACCGAGTCGTAAGGTAACAAACAAAAAGATACAACCCAATTGATAACATCCTCCTTTTTTGAAGTCTGTTCAAAAAAGAAAAGAGAAACTATACGTTTCTTATATATACTTACATATACCAAGAATCCTAAACGGTCGGGAGGCCGGTGACATCTGGCCGAAACTAAAAGTAAGTGCGCGAGTGTCGGCCCGCTGGGTGCATAACCGGTTTCTCGCGGTAAGGCGTTGGTCTCTTACGGACGAGTGGCGTAACTATAAAAAATAGACATTAGACTGTTTCGTCGCTAAGGGAGCTAACGGGCCCATGATGAGGTGGCCACGATGACCCATGTGTTCAAGGTCGGTCACACTCACGGGTCAACACCCATCCGATGGCCTCCACGCATGGGGTGCGAACCTGGGTAGGACACTGGGTCAACCAGTCTCCCCTGGGAATCAAACCTCTGGCGCTCCTGGACGGTCTGCACACCGAGCGGCGCAAGCCAATCGATTGTGCTCTCCGACTATCAGTCGGGGGGTCTGGGAACTGTATTGTTTTCTATAGAGCGGAGGTGGTTGCCTACGTTACGGCGACTGCTCTTGAAATGACCATTGGCCATCCGATCCCGGTTCAGAGTCGGGCAAAGGATGCCTTGGTCCGCGATAGATTCGGTGTACACCGTTTTACCGCTTCGTAAGGGAGAGGACCGCGCAAGCGACCTCGAACTCGGAACCAATCGAGAGACCGGAGAAATCTGGTCACAATTGGAAGCAAGGGCGCGAGTGTCGGCCCGCCAGGTAACATTACTGGCTATCTCGCGGTAAAGGCGTTGGTCTCTTGCGGGTTGTGGCGTAGCTAGACGTCGGATTTGTAATGTCCAAAGTCTTCTACGCTCACTGCACGGTCGATAGAACGATGAATCGTTAAAACGTCCTGCGGTGACGGGTTCGCCCGTTGTGGTTGACATCTCAATATGTTTCGTCGCTAAGTCTTCAAAGCTCACCTTACGGGAGATAGAAAATTCAAATATCGTTAAAACTTCCTGAGGTGACGGCTTCACCCATTGTACCGATATATTTTTTTTGTTCCGATATATTTGATTTGTCATAAAAGCATAAGTTATATATATTTATTTAAATTTTGAAGGGTTTTATGGTTTTGGTTCTTTTTTATATCATTAATTAATCGGTTAGTTTGGTTCTTAGTTTTGGTTCTTTTTTATATCATTAATTATTAATAATAATGTATATCATTAATTATTAATAATAAGTACCTACCTACATACTGCAAATGTTGTTTTATTCATATAAAATAAAAATAGCACCTAGTAGATTTTTTCATATTAATAATACGTGAACAGTTAAAATGAAACTTTTACGTATAATTATCTTTTATATACATTACATTTTGATTATTATTCCTAAGTTAATGGAAGAAAAATGCTCGAGCACTACTATCCTACACATTTCGAGCAACTCGCACGGGAATTACCGCGTGAGCTAGCTGCGAGCATTAGTAGACTGTGTCACCACATTGCTGCGCATTTTGCATTCATTTGTCAACAGCTGAATGGTCTCTATATTTCTTGGCCCTTCCTTCGTCTTTTTGTTTATCCCTGGGATTTCCTATTATTTAAATAGTACAATGGATAAATTCGAAGTGATAACTTTTGATATGATACAGGATAATATGGAATCATATTGCAGTTCTAGCTACAGAATAAGGTAATGTAGTCTTACTTTAACCGTAGGATAGAATAATCAAAGCACTTGTTTAGTTATGGGAAGGTGGGCTAGCAGTTATTTTTAGTGGAAGAGGTATTTTTTTTTATGGTCACAAAATATGTCTATGAGTATTTTGTACGGAAGAAAAAATATGTACATGCGTAGAATATAACTTTTTTTTATAAATTTATTTTATTACATATTTTTTATACCTATGTTTTAAAATTCAGGGAAACTGAAAACCAGTACGTTTCTATTACAATGAAAATATTGTCCAAGTGTCCCGCTTTTCTTAATAACTGTTAAAATGTAAACCATTTGACATTGTAATATTTGAAATTGGTACAAAATATGTGTGTATGCGTTGAATATAACTTTTTTATGAATTTATTTTATTAAATATTTTTTTATACATATGTTTTAAAATTCAGGGAAACTAAAAACCAGTACTGTTCTATTATTATGAATAAATTGGCGGAGCATCCTACTTTTACAACTGTTTAAGGTTGAATTGTACATTTGAAATTGTAACATTTGTTTTATATTAGGAATATACTACATATCATCATGTTTAAAAACTAATTCGGCAAAAATATAAATACTTTCTAATTTGATATTGACTTTTTTTTATAAGTATTTTTTTATTTTTTTTTATTTTACCCACAAGGCATATGTCTTTTCGCGGAACTCGCCTTGTTGCCTATTGGCACCATCTTCTAGGTGGGCATTTGTAGCATCACGCAGTCAAACACTCAGGCGGTCACCCATCCAAGTATTGACCGCGCCCAACGCTGTTTAACTTCGATAAAACGAGGAGAACCGGTGTCATCGTGGCTACTGACGCTATTTTATACTCGTAAATCACATACTAGCGATAATATACCCTGTTTAATATATTTGGGGTATGTCACGGTTAACCCCTTGTGGTGGTGTAGATCATCAGTATTAACTGACCCACATATTATACTGGTAGCGATATAATTGGGCCTAGGTCATTTATCTACTGCAGGATCGTTGCTACATATACCGGGATTGATTCTTGTTCTTACCCGTTCTGGGCACGGTTGCCATATGTTAAAAATACAACAAAAAATACAATAGAATATTTTTTAAACCTTACCTTACCATCAATTGCTTATACCATGGATTCTATGGGTTATTATAAAAGCAGGCTTACTACTAGTGTTTCATAAGAACGATATTAAAAATTATTCTTTTCCATTTTTTTTATAAGCCTAATAGTAGTATTGTGTCTCACAAAAAAAATGGACCAGCGTCGGGACATTATCGCGCGATGATTATTTACTACACTTAAAAAACTTAAAATGATATTTGACAAAAAAGCTCTTCCCATGGAAATTATGTATAGTTTGTACTATGACTCCAAACGCAGTGGACTAACATAGATGGACGGGAAAAAGTAGCTGCAGTTTGACAGCTGTTATAGGAGAAAGCGTCCTGACAATGGAAATATTAATAAAACAGAATAAGCATATTAAAAATGAAGAAATTAAGCTTATATTGGAGAATGCATCAGGAAGTTTGAATGAGATTCTTCTACATGTGGTTCTACGCGTGAGGAGGGTAGTTTAGCGCTTGGTACAGCACAACCTCACCGAGGCTCAGAAGCATGTGCATGTGGAATGGTGTCATGATAGCTAATTTTGAAAAAGGCTCTTCTTGGAACGTTATAACATTGTTACTGGTGATCTTGCATCCTGCCAGTATAACCCAGAAGCAAAGCGTGAGTCGACCGTTTAGCTGTTTCAAATGAACCCACGCCTATCCAACGTGAAGCCAGCGAGACTGTAAAAACTTTTTCAGTTGCATTCAATTGCATACAGTAGTAATTAATTAATACCATATTTTTCTAATTTCAGGGGATGAATGGAAGCAGTGTCGAAAACTTTGGGGCCTGATTTTTCCCCGTGTCGACTCAAAACAATGACTAATTTATTTGTGAAAGCTTCCAAACAAATGGTAACTACCAAGAATTTTATGACAATAAGAACTCAAAGAAAGGTATGTCACACATATTATAATAATTTTAAGATTAAATTTGGCTACAATTCAGAGGCGTTGGGAAGACTGGGATCAGTTGAGACTGCGTTTTACGGCAGAACTTTGAAAGTTGACTACACTTATTGGAAACACGACTTAAAGACAAAAATGAAGAAATCAGATTAAATAAGCACTAAAGAGTTCTAGAAGTATATGATAATATAACATTTGGCGGTGATCCTCAGGGTCACCGCCGAATATTATATAACCAAATATTTCCCAAAACTTGTTACTGCTTGTTTCACCCGATTTATTCATTTTTGTCCATTTTTCATTTAGTACGCCCCCCAATAACTGTAATAATATGAAAAGCATTGATAGTAATAGCACAAAGATCGAATAAGCAAGATAGTTTCTAATCAATTTATTTGTATTTTATGGCTTATTGAATCACAATTTTCAACTTATTGTTTTTATAACACTGTTTTTATAAAAAATATTTGCCTATTGGGCCAATTTTGTATTGATTTCTTCTTATTGCTGATAAAGATTTCTGTTATAATCTGTAGTATTATAAAATGATGTTGTTGTATGTTACATTAAGATAGAATAGACAATTTAATGCCCTGTAATATAATATAATGAGTACGGACGTACATATTTGAGTATTTCAATGGCTGAAAATTAGGTAAATGTGGCGGCAGGGTTTAATTAGATAATTGAATGTAGGCGGCTCGCTTTGTGATCGTGTAACTCGGCTCGAATGCACGCGATGCTTCTAATTGTAGTTAATGTTCCGTAATTTCAGGATTTACCTTCAGGATGTACTTTCAGCATTCAGCGAATATAATAGGCGCAGAGATATAATAATAGTTGGTGTGTGCTTTAGTAAAACCACAGGCTGTCGACAAAGAGAAACTCATCCACATTGCGACGATCATGCGCGCACTAATCGCAAATGAGATTAAATTCTTACCAGGAAAAAACATCAACACTTCACATAAAAAGAAACAACAACGCCTCCCGATCGAAAACTACTGCATCACGGCAGATTACGATGGTTTTCTCTCCCGGCAAATTTCTCAAATCCTCACATTGGCATGTTGTTTCGCACCGACCGAATTTGACAGATAGCTGATTCGTTCATGGCAACATTCAGTTCGGCCAGTATCGCTCTTTAATAAAAAAAAGACGTATCGACGACTTGTTTGACCATTGCATTACTGGCTTGAAGGCCACATTATATTATATTTATTTACTCTTTATTTTGAATAGGTTATATCCGTGCGGTGATGCTAAATTTGTAATGTTACTATTATAATAAAGTCGAATAATAATATTACCCTCATAAATAAAACGAATATATTCTGAATATTAATTTCACAAATAAAATTGATGAGCGCCCACTCTCGGCAAGCGGATTTACCCGATTTGTCTCCATTGCATTAGCCTCGAGCGGCGCGGTTCGTTTTTCGGCTAAGGCCAAGCGCTAAGCGTTAATATTTGTTTAAAATATATGAAAAAAAAATATTATTAGTATAGCTTGTATCTGAGAGAGTCCAACAAAATTTGGACCAACAAGGCATCTGTGTACCAAACTGCAAGTCTGTAAGTCCAATATTTCGAGATTAAAATATAAGTAGTGCGCCCCCTTGTGAACCGATTTTAACCACAACTTTGTAAACCCTTGCTATGATTATATTATTACTGCATGCCAAATTTCAGCTCAATAGGACTAAACGTTTTGGCGATATAGTGGGGGAATACACACAGATAGATATACTCATGCTTTAATACTCATGCTTTAATTAGTATTAAAGCATGAGTATTAAAGCATGAATACTCATGCTTTAATGATATGCAATTGAATGCAACTGAAAAAGTTTTTACAGTCTCGCTGGCTTCACGTTGGATAGGCGTGGAATACACAAGGCCGGAATACTCATGCTTTAATGAGTGGTTATTTCGTAACTCGAGAAACCAACATAACAAGACATAGTACTCAGCTGAACCTTTACTATCAAAATGTTAGAGGGTTAAAAGGAAAGCTGTTTGAATTTACCACAAACAGTAATATAGTTGAAACAGAAATATATGCGCTAACTGAAACATTTTTAAATGATTCAATTGCGGATGCAGAACTGTTTCCGGGCGGGAGCTTCGCAGTATTTCGAAAGGACAGGCAGACGCACGGTGGTGGTATAATGCTGAGTATTCGCTCTTCGCTCCAATCACGACGCATGCCGGAACTGGAAACGGACGACGAAGTGATGTGTGTGAAAATACATTTTCATCACACTACGTATTATGTTTTTTTAGTGTATTTTCCTCCCAGATGTAGTGATAGGGTATACCTAACATTTTTTGATAAGTTAGAAAGTCTATTTTTTAGTGGAAAGGTAGAAAACATTTTAATATTAGGAGATTTTAATTTATATTCAGCAACAAAATTGGTAAATGACCATTACCAGTACTTCATTTCTCTATGTTACATGCAACAGTTCAACGAAGTCAAAAATCCTCATAATAGAATTTTAGATTTGGTTTTGTCGAACGGTGCTAAGGTGAGCGTGACGGAAGCTACCTCGGAGTTAGTTCGCCGCGATAATCTGCATCCACCATTAGACATAACACTAACATTCACTGTACGAGACCGATATTCATTCACACAGCATTTACCTCAAACTCCACGGAACAGCACTCTACATGACTTCAGTAGCACGTGGGACTACCGAAATGGAAATTTTAACATCTTTTACGACTTATTAGATAAAATCGATTGGACAGTACTATACAATCTGACCAGTATAAACGAGAGTGTCGAGTGCTTTTACGCTTTAATTTACGATTGTCTGTTCAAAAGTGTCCCAATTAAAAAGGCTACAGCTGATACGAGCAGATACACATATCCGGTCTGGTTTACATCTGATATCATCAGAGATCTTAAATCAAAGTCCTGTTACCATAAACTTTGGAAAAAGTACAACCAGCGAATTTACTACAATGAGTTCAGCTCCCTCAGAGCAATACTCAAACGAAAAATTCAAGAAGCCCATATAAATTATATCAACACAATTCAAATGTCAATATTGAGAGACAGCACAAATTTCTGGTCCTATATCAGAAATCAGCGTAATAGTCAGGCTTTTCGGCAGACTATAACGTATGAAGGCACTTCTTACGACGGTAGCGATATGGCTAAAGCTTTCGCCAAATATTTTTCGTCCGTATATATAGATAAACCCCCCACCTTGGAAGTGTCCCAAGCCGAGGCCGGTATATCGGCTAAGAGTTGGAACGATAGCGTCGACATCCAGGAACTCAGTGTCGCGGATGTCGCTTGTGCCTTCAAAAAGTTAAAGCCGAAACAGTCTGTTGGTCCGGACGGTATTCCTCCATACATATTAAAGGCATGTCAATCTTTTTTGGTTGAACCCTTATGACACATTTTCAATTTAAGTATCTCTAGTGGGATCTATCCGTCAAGATGGAAAATTAGCCGCGTCATCCCAATACATAAGTCGGGGGCGAAATCTGACGTAGAGAACTACAGACCAGTGGCTATCCTTTCATCTGCGGCCAAATTGTTTGAGACTATTATCCACAAATATCTGTATAGGCAGGTAAGTGGCAAGTTATCAGACGCTCAGCATGGTTTTCGGCCAGGACGTTCCACCACTACAAACCTCTCAGTGTTCACTGAATATGTAGCGGAACAATTTGACTCCCAGAGAGGTTGTCAGGTGGACGTAGCCTATTTTGACTTTCGAAAAGCATTCGACCGGGTCGATAATGACATATTGCTCAGGGAACTGGCAACAGTGGGGTGCTCACATACACTCCTGCAGTTCTTCGCCAGTTACCTGAGAGACCGCCAGCAATTCGTTAAATATGGGAGATCAACATCAGATTTGTACTTTACACACTCTGGGGTGAGCCAGGGATCAAATCTGGGCCCATTACTGTTTAATTTGCTCGTGAATACATTGCCAGACGTAGTTACAAAAACCAACTGCCTGATTTTCGCGGATGACCTAAAATTATTCACAAGAACGGGCAGTAATGAATCCTGTACATTACTGCAGGATGACATAGACGCCGTGTATCTTTGGAGCATAAACCACAAGCTATACTTCAATACCGGCAAATGTTCTATCATGACGTACTCGCGAGGTGACGCCCCGCTTGTACATAGTTATGACATTGATGGCAAGGCACTATCACGAGTAAATCACACAAGGGACCTTGGAGTGACCTTTGACTCACGGTTGACATACAAACAGCACATCTACACCCTAGTTGATAATTCTTATAAATTGTTAGGTTTTGTAATGAGAAGCATGAGGCAGTTCAACAACACATTTGTCATGTGCCTCCTATTCAATTCCCTAATTCGGAGCAGATTAGAAGTCAACGCGGCAATATGGAGTCCTTACGAAAATAGCTACATATCCAGGCTAGAGAGTATACAGAAACGCTTTCTGAGGTTCCTATACTTTAAACAGCATGGATATTATCCCTTTCTATATCCTACGGCATTTATTCTGGGGATGGTTGGGTACAACTCACTAAGTGTAAGAAGAGATTGGCTGTCAATCTGCCACATATATAAAATGCTTAGGGGGTTCGTTGATAATCCGACCATCCTTAGAAGAATCGGTCTATTCGTACCCGCCAATTACTACCGTGCTCGGACTCATGTATTGTTCGCGTTACCGCGAGCTAGAACTAACATCGTTCAACACTGCTTCACAGTGCGGACGCTTCGTACCCTAAATGCACTATGTTCGACTGAGCCAGATGGATATTTGGACGGTGAACTTAGCACAACTGAAAAGTATGGTAATGGCATTTCTTAGCAATCAAATAATTAGATAAATATGTAGTATTAAAATTGTTAAAAAGGAATAACTAGTATAATAAAAAAGGTTAGATAAACATTAGATATACATATGTAAATATAATCGTTTAATATTACGCTCTAACGGATGTCTCCGTCTCGTTTGCTATAGTCTAGAATAATGATTTATATATTAGAATAATAATGATAGTAATAGTAATGGAGTAGAGTAATAATAATATTATTAACAGTAGAATTATAATAATAGCCTATAGTAGAATAATAATTATAATCTAGAATAATAGCCTAGAAAAATAATTAACGATTTGGAATCATCTGTAAGGTTAATTATGTTTTGGGAAATAAATAAAATAAATAAATATATAGATAGACTTCCATCTGAAATTGGTCTTAATAGACTCAGGGGAGCTCAAAACAGATATTTCAGTCTTTGGCTCGAAAAAAAATTGCGCGCTCAATCACGGCCCGGTGGCATAGTGGTTAGGTCGTGTAAGGTCCCGGGTTCGATTCCCGGCTGGGTCACCATTTTCCGTTGGGATCAAATTAACGGAATTGCATTTTCAATTCTGTCGATCGAATGCAATAACAAGACACACACTTACACACATGTTACACGCACACATACATATAACACGTCATAGTAGGGTTGGTTGTAAGAGATTGTCATATGACAATAAACCAGCCCATTGTGACATTTCACAATAAAGAGTATAAACAAACAAACAAGCAAAATTTGGTGGGCCGGGAAGTTAAAAAAAGTAATTCAACCTAAACGTTTACGTATAATTCAAGCTTTCCCTAATCACCCAGATAACCACACAATCCTTCGCGAAACCCGTAAGCTTACTTCGCTTCATAAACCGGCGCCATTAATAACAGCCGTTCACTATTGCAAGCGACCACGTCCGCGGTGTCGGCGTCTCGACGCCAAAAGACGCCGCGATAATAAATGATACATTTTAAAATCCCCTCAAAAGCGTGGCGGCGCCCGGCGCTCGGCGTCTGGCACCCGCGGCTGACCAGGCTTAGTCCTGTCCCGTGGCCGACATCTCCAGGATAAACGGCTCCTGAAAATATGAACTGCGGATTAGGTGACTGTTTATGGCAATAGAAGTGTAGCCACGTCTCATATTAGAACCTTAACTATGAAGTGGCGGTCCACGAGGGAAATCTAAGGCCGCAAAGAGAATGCTACCATTTGTTTGCTGTCATTCTAATTTTTCACTTCTAACTTTATTTAATTATTTAATTTAAGTATTTAGTCGTTTTTAATATTGTTTTGCAATTCCATTATTTTGTGCATATATGGAATATATGCCATTTTTATAAACACGGTATTTGTGCAAGCACATTCAAAAATAAATGTTTACCTTAGAACAGGTCTCGGCCTAGTTAGGTGACGTGGCCACTAGACTATGCAATGTATTCGTTTTTCTGCTTTTGACTCAATTTTGGAAGTATTTCTATTCATAATTCCTACGCTGAAATTGTTTACTGTTATTTTTAATATTTGCATTACTTATATAAATAAATAAATATGAGATCCCCTAGCCCACCACCCAATAGGCTTGTGGTGACACATACTTATATCTAGGTATATTTTAGTTATATTCAAAAATTAAATTCCTCCTCTAATAGCTTAATGGAATGTGAGTTTCATATATATTTCAATTACTAGGTCGTTGACGATAAATGTCAAATATAATTGTAATATAACAAATATAATTATTACTGTCTCATTATGAATAGTAATAATAATAATAATAATAATTAAACGCTTTATTTGCTTTAACAAAAAGTCGAGCTTATTGCCTATAAGCAATATCTTACAGCTAACCTTAGCAATATCTTACAGCTAACCTTAGCAATATCTTACAGCTAACCTTAGTATTATAGTACTAATAGTATTACTACTTATTATATTGCACAAAATAAAATAATTATACAGCAAAAAACATAGATACAGTTAGAAACGAAATCTGAACAACAACTGATGGCCTACGTGACACCCGCCACTTAAAGTCGTTTGCAGTCCTTTCGCCCAATTCGCCTCGCTTCTCTCACGGACTTCCCAAGCTGTCATATATGTAATTCTAATTCATTAAAGATCTTTCAATTTCTTTATTAAAAATAATTGAAATATAAACACCTATTTATTTCCTTGCAGTTTTCTCATATTAATTTGGAGTTGGTTAATGCTTCTGATATAAAGGGCTCTCTAGACGATCAAGCATGCTTGTCAAGCTTTGCGACGCGGGCTGGGAGGGAGTCGTACAGAGCAGGAATTATGTATATGTATATAATACAATAGGTGGGATATTTATGTGACGTCATGTGTCAAGTCACATGCCTTAAATCATCAATCAATCATCAATCAATAATCAATAAATCATCCATCAATCATCATTCAATCAATCACCAATCAATCAAACATCAATCAATCAATCATCAACCAATCAATTACGTCTAATTAACGTGAATCCCTGGTATAAATGTACAAAATTAGGCATTTTTGGTAAATATTTAAAAATATATTCATATATTTCCTGCGGTTTACGATCCCCTCCCAGCCCACGACGCGAAGCTTGACAAGTATGCTTGATCGTCTAGAGAGCCCTTAAAACTCTCCTGGACAAGAATCAATTTATAGTTTGAAGGCCATTTTCACTGCCTTTTCGAAATTGTTTCATCCTCCTGTAAAAAGATGAAATTTCCGAAAAAAACGGTTATCTGTTAAAACAAGATGGGTGACGAGACGCAGGTGGGTGACGAAGACTCTACAGCAGCAACTCCTGTTACTTTGCAACTGTTCATTGTGAGCGTGTCGTCATGCGTTCTCCCGCAGAAGAACGATTGACCAGGTTCGGATTCTTAACCACGAGCTTCTCCCCCTTAACCGATACTCATATTTTTATAAATTTTTGAACGAATTTAATGAAAAACGATTTTCAAAATGCCCCATAGCCTAAAGTTTAAGGCATATAAAGTATGCCACTGCAAACCCTAGCGGTGGATAAAATTAAATGCAGCTATGCGTTACGTTGGATAAACGAAGGGGCCCATAGTCACTCGGCTGATCTGAAAATCCCTAGGAGATTTTGATGACTACAACTTTTCATGACCAATAAGTACACATACCAAATTTGAGGAAAATCAAATAGCCACATTGGTCATAGTTGCGTTAAATAGTATTTATCATTCGTATCACATATTTGTATATGGGTCGTTTGTCTAAGTAATGTTAAACCGTTAATTTGATTATAAAGCTCAAGAGACGACATAAGCAAAAAATAGGTTTATTTCCAGCAAAATTATAACTTTTCTTTATGTAGTATTAATTATTTTACGCCAACATTATATACGGGGACTATTCTATAGGGCTGGGTCTATTTTATTTTTATTTATTTATTTTATTGGAATTATCAAATTAACCATTTACAATAAGTATAATATTAAAACAAATGGCAAAAACTTTCCTCTTTCATTCACTGGCAAGTGCTGCCCAACTGGGATATACCGTTCCAGGGCAAGCAATTTATATTTTTCATTTAAAACGAGGGTCGATGAACCAACCAAACACAATAATAATAATAATAATTAATATATATATATATATGTGTAATCATAATAAATATATATATAATAATAAAAAAATATTAAAAATTACAATATTATATAGGAAATAGAAATACTAAATACATTAGAATACACATATACACACATACATACATATAAACACAATATATGTTAAGTGAAGTTCAACTTATTCTACTACATCGATCATGGCATGGATAGATAAACGCTCTTCTTGCAAGAGCCATTTATTTATTTTGCTTTTAAACAAATGACATTTGGGGCTGGTTTTAATGTCACTGCATAATTTATTATAAAATCTTGTAGCTATGAAAGAAGAGTGTCGCTGTCCGAAAGTCGTCTTTATCCTAGGTACATTCAAATTATCACTCAGGAGTTGTCTAGTGGGTTTCGTGTGCGTAATAATAAAAGATTTATTTTGTTTTGCCACGAAAACCCAACGTTGTGCAGTTTTAATAAATAATAACCTAGCATCCAAGACTTGAGCCTCTTTAAAGAGCTCATTAGAAGGTATAATAGGTACAAAATAATAGGTACGAAATCCTCATGACGGTTTGCAGTCTCTGATATATAAAAGAGAAATATCAAAAGAAAAATTATAAATTGAAAAAAGAAATAATCTTTTACTAACCGTTTATTTCCTTAAATATTTCATTGAATTTCCACTTGAGACAAAGCATGAGTTCAGTGATTATAAATATTACGACGCATGACTGTCTGTCACTCAACCAACAAATTAAGTCTGCTGACAGGACCCACTTTAAGTTTTCTTTCTCTTGACGTTGAATTTTCAATTTTTTTTTGGTATATTATTAAAATATGATGGAATGAAATAAAATATATGTGTTCATAGTAAATTGCTTCAAATAATACATTTTAGGATTTCGCACAAAAGTGTTGAAACGGACTCCTACTAGTAAGACTACGCTGTTTGTTGTTAGGGCCTAGTTTTATTCTAAACAAACTTTAATTTAAATAGTCTAAATAATCAATCAATCAAATTTGTCATCGCGCAGTAGACGCGATACATCGAACATCTTACCGTATATAGGCGACAAGTCGCGCACGTTCTCCCGCAGAAGAACGATTGACCAGGTTCGGATTCTTAACCACGAGCTTCTCCCCCTTAACCGATACCCATATTTTTATAAATTTTTGAACGAATTTAATGAAAAACAATGTTATGTGTCTAAATAAAATAAAATATAAAGTTGTCTTGAAGGTTGCTATGTGTAACGATAAAGTGTATTTATTTGTAGAGGCGCCAGCTACACATGCGGGAAATAGATGATAGACCACATAAACAAATGCAAAGGGCCTCCCTCCGCCTGGGAAGTTACCTTTGTGCGTGGGAGTGGAGCGACGCCAAGGATACCACGGTAGCTCAGTCGTACTCAGGGGTGGTTAAAATCCTGTATTGACGTCGTCCTAAAGTCGAGAGCATTCAAATTGAATGGACGGTCAAGTACCCTAGTTATGTTTTATTATAAAATGAATTTCGATATATCTTGTGAGAGGACTAAAAGAAGAAGAAGAAGCGATATCAATCTTAGTGCGCTGCGGTGACGGGATCGAATATTATGATTTACTCAGCGCGCCCTCTATCGGTGTACCGACGAGGTACTGCGCCGGCGCGCGTCGATCGCGCCCGCTTGGAGCGCTCGGCCCCGGTCCCTGTCCGCGCTCTTACATAAATCAATGGCTAAATCGTCTAATGAATTTATTGGAAATAATTGCTAGATAATTATATTTAAAAAAACGAGAAAATACTATTTGAATCTAGGTGCGCTCTAAACCAGCAGATGCTGCTATAATTAAATAATGTACTGCGGTTCTTTTCTCCGCTAAATGATAAAATTAAAATATATAATTTCAAGGTTTCTTTTATAAAATTATTCTTTATCTATTCCTTGCCCTGAAACATTACCCTGTCCAGTGCTAGTCGGGTACCTACGAGACTGTTGCTCGCTCTGACCCGGCGGTATTTTTAGGTACCGTCTCGATTTCTTTAATTCGCTAAATAATGATTAATTAACCAAAATGAAAGGTTTATTTGACAGAGTAACATATTTTATTTTAATTATAATAAATGAAAGCTAGGCCATAGCATATGGCGAATCCGAGTAGTTGGAATTAACAAAAATTCTAAAACTAGATTCGTGGAAAACTGAACGTTACAGCCTTTCAATTTTCAGGGCTTAATTCGGCGAAGTGGGATTTTGGACAGGTACTTTGGGTTCTGGAATAGAGAAGGAAGACACTGCTACCCGCGGGAGTTATTGGAAGGTTGCTTCTAGATTTTTTAGCGCCTGCTCCCCGGATACGATTTTAAATTTTAAATTATTATTTTGGATTCAATATTTAGATGGTACTAGAGAAATCGATTGAGGCGAGAAGACGGAATGCGATGCTTAGACACCGGGAATTATGACTGACCCGACGTACTACCTACTTCTATTTTGACGCACTCAAATTACTAAATTTTGATTTTACTTGACTCTAATTATTCACCAACGAAGATATGGCAACGGTAATTTACAGGGGACTTGGCTTTTAAAACAATCTTATTAATTTAAACTATTATTTTTGAAATCTGATTTTATGGGGAGAAGCTAATGGTTACAGATAGTAGACTTGCCTGTATGAAGGTATGAGATCCGATGAGGGCCTGCCCGATGCGCTGAACTGAGTTTAATTATAGATTTTAGATATTCACAGAATTTAAGTTCTAGACTGTGTTGGCTGGTGTGCAAATGAATAATTAAATGGGCGGTAGTCGGCCCGCTCCGCCAACGGCGGAGCGGCCGGTCTCTTCTCGACCGTCTTGCTCGGTCGTTGCCAGCCAAAAAAAAAAAGGAAGATTTCTCTTCTCTATATAAAAATATTCTACCTTACTCGATTTAAATTAATTAGGGACGTGCGCGACTTGTCGCCTATATACGGTAAGATGTTCGATGTATCGCGTCTACTGCGCGATGACAAATTTGATTGATTGATTATTTAGACTATTTAAATTAAAGTTTGTTTAGAATAAAACTAGGCCCTAACATTGCCGGATAGAGACCTAATCACCGTCCCCGGTGATCCACATAAGCAAATAATGTTAAAAATATAATGCTACGAGGTGTTGTACACTAACCCCTACATGCTACGATGCGTAGCCGCTAATATAATAAATATTGGTAACAGTAAAAAAATAAGAATAAGAACATAATGGTAATGAAGAAATTTGCCCTGTTTGCAAGGGTTGATACAAATCATGATATTTTGAAAATAATAAAAAAAATAAATAACTCCTAAACGAGAAAAAATGATTTTTTGACAAGTATTTTTGAACCCAAAAAGTGCATAAGAATCTCTTTGACTGCAGTACATGACGCTCACTCATATCAGGATTGGAGTTAAGAAAGTCAGGGAGTGAAAATAGGGAAAGAATTCAGCCGTGAAAGATGTCGCCTGTCCGTAACAGGGTTAACATGATTGACGGGTTGATCTTCTCCTGGGGCGTAGCGCGTGGCGTATCGTCTGGTTGCTGCGTCGCTCTCTCGGTGGGGTCGCTGCTTGGAGATCGACGTATGCGCGTCGTAGGGCCTTGGGTAAGACACACAGCGTGTCTCGTGGTGGTCGATTGATGAGCCGTACCTTGGAATTGCGGAAAAAATAGGCGAGCATTAGTAGGTTGCCTAGTTTTCTGATGTTGTGTCGTGATGATCTTAATCGAGGCAACTCGAAGAACATAATAAGTGGGCTGCTGCTTGGCAAATTGCGTCACTTTGCTTGTTTAAAAAAAGTCCGGTGGAAAATTTTTGCAGAGCTTCTACTTGGGACAAAATCGTGGTGCTACACTAGCTGTTTCAAGTCTGTGTGCACGGAAGAAATTCAGATTTTTACACGTCGCTTGTTTGAAAAGTCCGGTGCGTTGTGGCTAGCGGGTGTAATAAGGAAGGTGATTTTCGTGCCTAAATGCCCTGTCCATTCCAGAGAACACTACTTCACTTCACTGGGTACACACTACGCTGATGCTAAAATGGCACTTAAAGCGTCCTTATTTGCATGTTGATGGTAATAGTATATGTGGAGGTTACTTGCGGTCTGGTTTGTGTGGCTTCGCATCCTGGTCCACCTGGTTTAGTGATAATGTTCCTATTGATAGGGAACGCTCCTGCGGTCCTCGCCTATCGGATGTCGTCTATCGTGAATGCCGTCGTGGTTGTCATATAGAGATAGGAAAATGTATCTTTACCTCTAGACTGGAGTAGGTATCCTGGCTTCGGATGTCCATACTGGTTGGCTGGCAGAATTATGGTCCGTGGATTTATGGGCTGGTTTATTCGGTCAGCATTGCCTTCATTATGGTATTTTGCAGCTTGGCTCGATGTTTGAGGTTTGCTTCCCGCCTTGCCGAATGTCACTGGACACGTCTGGTTAGTTAAGTCCAATTTTCCAAATATTGTCTGGAACGTGAAAAGTCATGCGGCATCATCTCGTTCAATTATCTAGCTCAGTTTTTTACTGGAATACTAGGATAGGTGGTGAGAGAAGGAGAGGCTCTAATATATGTAACCATGTGTGTGTTATCATATCTTCGCTTTACAATTCAGTTCGAAACTTTGTTTTTTATTCTTTAAGAAAATAAATGTATTTTCCGACTTCTTAAATTTCCTATGTGATTGGGGTCAAAAACTGGTGCTTATGTTCTGTCTGTATGCTACATTTTAAGCGGGATAAGAAAGATTGGTACATAACAAAAAAACTTAAATTATTATAAATTACAAGTATTGTGAGACGCGTAGGTACACAATGTGGTATATTATTAATCCAACAAGGCATTTTAAAATCTATTCAACATGTGATATTATTTTTTAAATTAGGAATATGCAGCTAAACTGTGCTGCCTAACGTGTATACTTACATATTATAATGTAGTAATAAAACAAAGAACAAGAAAAATTATTATAACAGTGGCAGTGCTCATATTGTGCAGCTTTACACATGAAATTCCATGGTTGAAAAACAAACAAAAAGAAATAAATAAATTAGAAATGTTGCTACTTTTTGTAGCTACTTTCTTTGAAAAAAAAATTAGAAGAAAGGAAGGGGAAAGGAAAAAAACTAAACTCTTTTTTTATCTCGGTCTATAAGCATCCATTCCGGCGGGTTATATTTTTGATTATATTCAGGCTTTATTAAATGAACGTATAGATAATTAATCCAACGGGGAATAGAAAAATTAATTGTTTATTAGAATGGTGAAAGGGGTGTAGTAGGTGTGGGAGAGCAGGTGCCAAATCTTTCCGGATAATTTATAAAAACAAAAAAAAAATATGAAGGGTTCCGGATTTAAAAAGAAAAAATTATAATATATTTTAATTTTAAGTTTTGAAATTATGAAATGCATTTGCAAGAATGGTACTTCGGGTAGCGGTGTTTCCTTCACTCGTGGTGGTATGAAGTTAAATTTTAGAGTTCCTCTATGCGTTGTTCCGCAGGCAACTCCCTAACTTCTAGGATTTTTGAGGTCCTTAGTATGTGACGTTTCTATTGCATATAAATTTTGTCAGGTGTAAGTTTTGTAGTCTGTGTGCTAAATAATAATATTAAATATTTTGACATAAATTTTCCATTCGCGTTGTATTCACTCGCCTATCTTTCGTCGTCATTCATCAACTTCCTATCGCACTTTCTTACATGCTAAAACTGTCTGTCTAGTACTTATTTTATTATTTCGACGTGGAAAAAATGCATTTGTGACATTCATAAGTAATAATTTACAAATATTTATATCCAATTAAGATCATTATTTTGTGATTTTTGATGAGTATTTATGGACAAACTAAATGGAGCTGATTATTTATTAAAAAATAACGTTGCGGGAAATCAATGGGGGTTTTTTTTTTCTTACAACGAAGAAATTATGGTATGGAAAATTCCATATCTTGGCAAAAAGCCAAGACCGAACAAAGAGCTTTCTGTAGCTTATGACTAATCTACAACGGTTTTTGAAGGGGTTCCTATTCGCTACTTAGTACTAACGATCTACTTGCCGCGTGATTGTATGTCAAAAAAAATATAAAATAATGGATAGAAAAATATAGAAATATTTTTACAACAGAGCTGAACATGTAGATTTTAATTCGACGATGACAGTTGATGCATTAAATACCCGGAACGTAATAGTTCCTTGCGCTTTTTTACCTTAACGGTAGGATGAACACTAAACCCAGTAAATATATTATTAAAAAAATCCAGAACTTGTCCGGCGGTGTTTCTCTCGCAAGCGAACGGTTAAGCACCGAACCGTTTTAAAAATCGCATAATTGCGTATAAATATAATTAAGGTAGAGAAATATCTTTGTTCTTTGATTTTTGCCGCAACGGCTCATGCAAAGGGAAATGTATTTATTTGTGTTTGAATTGTGTGTAAAAAATGCGCTCGATTTTATCTCTATATTATGATTTATCATACCTACTGCCGTGTATGTTGATCGCTCGGATCTATTTATAGCTAATCGCTTGGCGCAGGTGTTGTGTAAGTGTGTTTGATTGCATTGACTCGACATATTGTTTGTTTTAAAATTTGGGAATGAAATACATTAATGATGTTTATTATATTTTTAAGAATTTGGGGCTATATTTGCCCACATGGTAGGGTACCGAATCCGGCGGCCTTCTTGCCGGATGAGAGTACCTTTCAAAAAAAAAAAATTTTATATTTTATAAAAATTTTTTTTTTTTGTATAAACTATTTGTACTTGTGTTCGATTTTTTGTTCTGTAGGTACTTTAGACCGTGTGTTCTGTTGTGTAATGTGTTTTGTGTGTGTGAATTTAGCTTATCTGTTGCGCTTTGTTTTGGATTTTGTATCTTGATAAAGTGCGTTAGGTTGTATACAATTAATTGTTTAATTTGTTTGTCTTATTTCAAAGGGAATTATAATTTTGAATCTCTGTTTTTTTTTTTTTTTTTTTGTTGAATAGCTTGTTTTATGCCTTATAGACGCGATAGTTAATACCTTTTTGTGTACCTTGTGCGATTTATATCCGGAATCCGCAGTTTCACGATGGAGACCGTGACGACGCGATCGACTTCACTTCGGCGACGCCACGCTAGACCACATGTTGTTATAGGGTATTAGTTACTCGCAATGTCTTTAATATGAAAAAGACCCCGCGGTTTTCCGTTCTCGTCGGCTAACTCGTAGGCGACTGGGGATTTTTTCGCAATGACTTTGCACTTTATGTACCTAGGGCTGAGTTTGCTACAAAAGAAATCTGCTTTTCTTGACAATGTATGGTTTTTGGCCCAGACCCAATCTCCTGTTTTAAATTAAACGTGTTTTCTACTAAGATGTTTGCGTTTTCCTGTTATTTTTAAAGAATTGTGAAGCGGCTGAAATTGAAGTGTGTGTGTAAGTTGAACTGTAAAGTTGAGATGTTTATTTAAAGGTGAGAGTGGTGATCCTAGTGTGTTGATGTAGATAAGTGTGTACTTGATGTAATATTGTATTAGTGTATTATGAATTTATTAAGTTAAAGTCCCATATGCAATAAGGCAAATGGGAAGGAAATGAAAAAAAACATTGATGAAATTAAATGAAAACAAAAAAAATAAAATAAAAATGAAAAAATAAATAAAAAAAATAAAAAAAGTAACACCCTGTAGGGTTGTGAATGTTTGCTAAGTATTTGTTATCAGTGTGAATAGTAGAATTAATTGCGGATATTTTTTTTTTTTGCCTAAACGTATTAAGGTTCGTTTGTTGTAACTGTATAACTAGGTCTGTGTCCAACGTGTCGTCGCAGAAGCAAACCTCACGCAATCGTTGCTGATTCCGAAGTCAAATCCCCAAGATACCTTGGTTATTACTTGCGCTTACGGCTGAAAGGCTATTGTACATGTAGTATACTATTTTAAAATTTAAAATGTAAAGCACTTTATAAAGCATGAAAAAAATATTGTGTTAGTTTTGTAACAACCTGTAAAATAAATTGGCAGTAGGTACGTTGTGTAGAGAAACAATAGAAGAAAAAAATTAAAATAATAAAAGGGAAAAATTTTGGGCGGGTTGGGTGGGAAATTCTATGGTGTCCTATATGTCGGGCGCTATATGAGAGAAGATACAAAAAGAAAATAAAATTGTAATATTGTTATAATAAGGGCGTATTGAAAAAAAAGTTTGAATCCTAAAAAAAAATCTATATACGTTTTTTTTAAAAAATTCGCCCCCGTTGGGCGGCCAAATCTGTTATGTGTCTAAATAAAATTAGATATAACGTTGTATTTAAGGCTGCTTGTGTAACGATAAAGTGTATTTATTTGTAGAGGCGCCAGCTACACATGCGGGAAATAGATGATAGACCACATAAACAAATGCAAAGGGCCTCCCTCCGCCTGGGAAGTTACCTTTGTGCGTGGGAGTGGAGCGACGCCAAGGATACCACGGTAGCTCAGTCGTACTCAGGGGTGGTTAAAATCCTGTATTGACGTCGTCCTAAAGTCGAGAGCATTCAAATTGAATGGACGGTCAAGTACCCTAGTTATGTTTTATTATAAAATGAATTTCGATATATCTTGTGAGAGGACTAAAAGAAGAAGAAGAAGCGATATCAATCTTAGTGCGCTGCGGTGACGGGATCGAATATTATGATTTACTCAGCGCGCCCTCTATCGGTGTACCGACGAGGTACTGCGCCGGCGCGCGTCGATCGCGCCCGCTTGGAGCGCTCGGCCCCGGTCCCTGTCCGCGCTCTTACATAAATCAATGGCTAAATCGTCTAATGAATTTATTGGAAATAATTGCTAGATAATTATATTTAAAAAAACGAGAAAATACTATTTGAATCTAGGTGCGCTCTAAACCAGCAGATGCTGCTATAATTAAATAATGTACTGCGGTTCTTTTCTCCGCTAAATGATAAAATTAAAATATATAATTTCAAGGTTTCTTTTATAAAATTATTCTTTATCTATTCCTTGCCCTGAAACATTACCCTGTCCAGTGCTAGTCGGGTACCTACGAGACTGTTGCTCGCTCTGACCCGGCGGTATTTTTAGGTACCGTCTCGATTTCTTTAATTCGCTAAATAATGATTAATTAACCAAAATGAAAGGTTTATTTGACAGAGTAACATATTTTATTTTAATTATAATAAATGAAAGCTAGGCCATAGCATATGGCGAATCCGAGTAGTTGGAATTAACAAAAATTCTAAAACTAGATTCGTGGAAAACTGAACGTTACAGCCTTTCAATTTTCAGGGCTTAATTCGGCGAAGTGGGATTTTGGACAGGTACTTTGGGTTCTGGAATAGAGAAGGAAGACACTGCTACCCGCGGGAGTTATTGGAAGGTTGCTTCTAGATTTTTTAGCGCCTGCTCCCCGGATACGATTTTAAATTTTAAATTATTATTTTGGATTCAATATTTAGATGGTACTAGAGAAATCGATTGAGGCGAGAAGACGGAATGCGATGCTTAGACACCGGGAATTATGACTGACCCGACGTACTACCTACTTCTATTTTGACGCACTCAAATTACTAAATTTTGATTTTACTTGACTCTAATTATTCACCAACGAAGATATGGCAACGGTAATTTACAGGGGACTTGGCTTTTAAAACAATCTTATTAATTTAAACTATTATTTTTGAAATCTGATTTTATGGGGAGAAGCTAATGGTTACAGATAGTAGACTTGCCTGTATGAAGGTATGAGATCCGATGAGGGCCTGCCCGATGCGCTGAACTGAGTTTAATTATAGATTTTAGATATTCACAGAATTTAAGTTCTAGACTGTGTTGGCTGGTGTGCAAATGAATAATTAAATGGGCGGTAGTCGGCCCGCTCCGCCAACGGCGGAGCGGCCGGTCTCTTCTCGACCGTCTTGCTCGGTCGTTGCCAGCCAAAAAAAAAAAGGAAGATTTCTCTTCTCTATATAAAAATATTCTACCTTACTCGATTTAAATTAATTAGGGACGTGCGCGACTTGTCGCCTATATACGGTAAGATGTTCGATGTATCGCGTCTACTGCGCGATGACAAATTTGATTGATTGATTATTTAGACTATTTAAATTAAAGTTTGTTTAGAATAAAACTAGGCCCTAACAACAAACAGCGTAGTCTTACTAGTAGGAGTCCGTTTCAACACTTTTGTGCGAAATCCTAAAATGTATTATTTGAAGCAATTTACTATGAACACATATATTTTATTTCATTCCATCATATTTTAATAATATACCAAAAAAAAATTGAAAATTCAACGTCAAGAGAAAGAAAACTTAAAGTGGGTCCTGTCAGCAGACTTAATTTGTTGGTTGAGTGACAGACAGTCATGCGTCGTAATATTTATAATCACTGAACTCATGCTTTGTCTCAAGTGGAAATTCAATGAAATATTTAAGGAAATAAACGGTTAGTAAAAGATTATTTCTTTTTTCAATTTATAATTTTTCTTTTGATATTTCTCTTTTATATATCAGAGACTGCAAACCGTCATGAGGATTTCGTACCTATTATTTTGTACCTATTATACCTTCTAATGAGCTCTTTAAAGAGGCTCAAGTCTTGGATGCTAGGTTATTATTTATTAAAACTGCACAACGTTGGGTTTTCGTGGCAAAACAAAATAAATCTTTTATTATTACGCACACGAAACCCACTAGACAACTCCTGAGTGATAATTTGAATGTACCTAGGATAAAGACGACTTTCGGACAGCGACACTCTTCTTTCATAGCTACAAGATTTTATAATAAATTATGCAGTGACATTAAAACCAGCCCCAAATGTCATTTGTTTAAAAGCAAAATAAATAAATGGCTCTTGCAAGAAGAGCGTTTATCTATCCATGCCATGATCGATGTAGTAGAATAAGTTGAACTTCACTTAACATATATTGTGTTTATATGTATGTATGTGTGTATATGTGTATTCTAATGTATTTAGTATTTCTATTTCCTATATAATATTGTAATTTTTAATATTTTTTTATTATTATATATATATTTATTATGATTACACATATATATATATATATTAATTATTATTATTATTATTGTGTTTGGTTGGTTCATCGACCCTCGTTTTAAATGAAAAATATAAATTGCTTGCCCTGGAACGGTATATCCCAGTTGGGCAGCACTTGCCAGTGAATGAAAGAGGAAAGTTTTTGCCATTTGTTTTAATATTATACTTATTGTAAATGGTTAATTTGATAATTCCAATAAAATAAATAAATAAAAATAAAATAGACCCAGCCCTATAGAATAGTCCCCGTATATAATGTTGGCGTAAAATAATTAATACTACATAAAGAAAAGTTATAATTTTGCTGGAAATAAACCTATTTTTTGCTTATGTCGTCTCTTGAGCTTTATAATCAAATTAACGGTTTAACATTACTTAGACAAACGACCCATATACAAATATGTGATACGAATGATAAATACTATTTAACGCAACTATGACCAATGTGGCTATTTGATTTTCCTCAAATTTGGTATGTGTACTTATTGGTCATGAAAAGTTGTAGTCATCAAAATCTCCTAGGGATTTTCAGATCAGCCGAGTGACTATGGGCCCCTTCGTTTATCCAACGTAACGCATAGCTGCATTTAATTTTATCCACCGCTAGGGTTTGCAGTGGCATACTTTATATGCCTTAAACTTTAGGCTATGGGGCATTTTGAAAATCGTTTTTATATTGAATTTATCTAGAATCTCGCATTCTTTCTGTCACGCCCTTGACGCACGGTTAGAATGCTAGTGATCTGCTCGGCTTCTGATTTTCGTCTGTATTGCCTTCAAATTCATTCGGTAAAATCCGTGTCCGTTATTTTGTAATATTAAATACCACCAATTATCTTAAATTTTACTTCTTGGTCGTGATCCTCCATACTTTGACTACATTGCTTCATTTTCCTTCCCGATTTTAACTACTTTGCTTCATTTCCTTCCCGGTATTAATTTTTAACCGACTTCAAAATAAGGAGAAAGTTATCAATTTGGTTGTATTTTAAAAAAATGTTTGTTACATGAACACTCCGTCATTTATGAACCGACTTGAAAAAATCTTATTTTCTTTGATAGGACTGGTCCCATTTTTATTAAAATCCTGTTCTGATGATGGGATCCATGAGGAATTGGGGGAACTCCTCAAATATTATATGTTGTTGATAATTGACATGTTGGTTCAGTTCCAATAACAATGCATTTTTTTATGGTAAACATACGTACGATACGGTCAACAGCACAGACACGAAATTTTGTATACGCATTCAGTTATGATAACCCAAGCTAAGTTTTACCATTATATGGCTGCTGCACCCAGGGTTGGCTTCCGAAGAGATTACTCCTCAACGGTCAACAGCACAGACACGAAATTTTGTATACGAATTCAAGTATGATAGCTCGTTCTAAGTTTCACCATGGCATGGCGGCTGCATTTATTAAAAAAATGGAATCGTTTTTTTAATTTTATTTTTCATAAATACCTTTTTCCTGTTAAGTTATCCATAAGAATACGGTAGTTTAAAAAATTATTCATTTTCAGTGAGATTGTTTTTACCAGCATTTCATCGAAATATAAGATTACGCCCAATTCGTCATCTTTTATAGGCCTAAGAGGTCAAGCTATATTTTGGGGCGGTTTGAAGAACGTTTTTATTTTGAACTTGTCTAGAATCTTACTTATTCGAACTCGTATATATGTTACGTTACGTCATTGACGTTACGTCATTGACGTACGGTAAGAATGCTCGTCATCTGCTGTACTTCTGATTTTCGTCTAAATTACCCCAAAATAACGCGGTAAAATTCGTTTTCAATATTTTATAATACTAAACTGTCGAAATTGTTTTCGATTTTACTTACTGGTCTAGATCCCCCTTTCCGATTATTTTGCTTTTATTTATTTATTTTTCCATAACTTACAGAATTATAATAATGTAATTACTAACTATTGATTAACTCTAGTAGTGGAGTAGGAAAAAGTTGAGTACTTAACTTATCAGTAAAAAAAGGTTCAGGCCTATGTGGATTATACTGCCTCACTAGGCCTAGGCCTGTGTCGAGGCGGTAGTCTACTAATGTTTGTCCAATAGCAGCCGTGTCTTAAAAAATATATAACATAGGTAATATACCAGTAATATAAGAGTATTATTATTATTAATAGATATTTTAAATTTATAACATAAATATATAGGTAATATAGATTTGATATTAATAACGAGATTGTATTATACTAACGTATTACTGCGTATATAGTTAAAATATACACAAATTAATTACTTCAAGTAAAGCAAGTACCAGAAATAAAAACAGCAATAATAATAATAATAATAATTATGATAACAATGATAATGATGATAATAAATACAAGGGGTGACATGTCAATAAGTTAATAATGATAAAATAAAATAATGGAAATGAGATAATACTGCTAGAAATATTTATTATTAATTTGTCAATATATAAGCGTCTTGAATTTAGTTTTTCGTTTTTTTTTTTTGTATTTTTTTAGATACGTTTTTATTTTTTTTTAATTTTTATATTTTTTTAGGCAAGAATTTTTAGTATATTTTTACCATCTTCTTCAGCACGGTTGTTGAATGCATTTCCACCCACCTCAGATATCAACATATTGTAAATCCTCGGCGAGTGAAATGCATAATATCGCTGTCCGTATTCTGAGTTTTTGCTCCTTCCTTCCCTATTGTCTCTATCAACATTTAGAAAAATAATTTTAAGTTATTAGGTAGTTAAAATAAATTCATTCGTTCTCAGTAAGACTTGTTTTTAGCACACTTAATCAAAATATGAGATTACGCGCGGTTCGTGTCCACCACAGCCGTACGTGAATAATCCCCCTTCATTCCGTCTTCCGTTTTGATTAACGGAGTAATGATATATTGCACAGACCAATAATTAAGTTGTCGTTGCGGCATACCCGTCCACAGGGTAACTTCCCCAGTTATACCAAATGACATTAAATTAAAATGAATTTATGACGATTTGTCTAAAAAGATAATTAATCGGCCACTAAATACACAATGGATCGGAAGTGCGATGTGCACTTGTTGTAAGAAAAAATAATTGCAATGGGTTGCATCCATGTAGAAAAAAAATAAAAAACCTATTATAAATAAAAGTATTTTATTAAATAAACTCTTTTATTATATTAAATAGAAACGTTAAAAAAATATATTAAATAAATAAATTATTTAATAAATAAAAAGGCTAAAACACAGCGCTTACAGAAAGCGGGCTTATTGCCATACAATGCAATATCCTCCAGCCAACCAGCAGGATATTATTACGCTTTTTTTGGCAGAACTTTTATTTTTTATTTTTCATGGGCTTCAAAGAAAACGAGAATATTACATGATTCTTTCGCGATACATATTACAAAATATATACAGGAAAGCATATACATAAAATATATACATAATATTTAATATACATAATAATATAAATAAAACATAATATTTATATGATATTATACATATACATGCATAATATAAAATATACGTAGGATCAAGTTATATTATTTTGAAAGCAGATATAGCTTCAGCCAAATAAAAAGATACTTCAACAACTAGAGTTGTCAACTACAACGGGCGAACCCGTCACCTCAGGAAGTTTTAACGAAATGAATCGTTCTGTCTGCCGTGAGTGAGCGCAGAAGACTTAGGACAAAACAATTCACAACAAGCTCCGCCACCTGCCCGTCAGAGGCCAACGCCTTACGGCGAGGCACCGGGAAAGGTACCAGGTACCAGTTTTGTCAGGATATCTCCATCTGGAAATAAACTTCAGGATACCTCCGTCCTCCCGACTGGTTACGGGTCCGAAGTCGCTTACGCGACCTCTGCCTGCTATTACAGCCGTAATTCAGTTCGAATTTATCGAGGACCAGGGCGTTCTTTGCCCGTAGCGCCACACGGGATCGAGTGACCCAAATCATTTCAAGAGTGGCATGACAACAGGTGAACATCCACCCCCGCTGCTTAGGAAACAGTGCATTTCGACAGTCTCAAGACCCCTTCAGCAATTAGTCAGAATGCACAACCGATTGGCAACGCCGATCGTACAGTGGCGCCGGGATGCAATCCCGACGGGAGAAACCGGTCCACCGGCTCTGACGCCTGAGACACGGGAGTCTTACCCGGGGTAGCCTTCCACTCGAAGAGGCTACTGAATAGGAGCTGAATCGTGAGTTGAGCCGATCCGAGAACAAAATGGATCTTGTGGCCCAAGCTGCACGAAACCGTTCACCACCAAAGAGAGATAGAAGATACTTCAACAGATTTAAGTATCTAATACGATTATTATATACTACTAGCTTAACCCGGCCATGCTTCGTTGTGAATCGTGGCCGCACGCATATCCGCCGCTTCGTATAACGGACGCACCGAAAATGAAGCGCTCCGTAGATTTCACAGGTTTCAAAATTTTATTTTACTATAAATACAAGCGCGTATCAAGTTCAACGTTGTGTCAAAGTCAATCGACCGACTGCTTTTGGAGTTTAGCGAACACAAACATAATCAGGCTGAATTTTTAAATGTAAAGAAACATTTAGTGTCGATTTTAAGACTTAATCTTACGCTGCTGTCTACTAAAACATTATATCGATTCCGTAATCTCTGATTTTGTTCTGTGGGATTTATATTCAATTTATTTAATATCATGTACCCAAAATATTGTATACTCTCTACACAAGTATGCATACGGATTTAAAGACAATAAAATTGATTAGTTTGATTTAAAACTCGTATAAGGGAGAATTTAATACCGAAAAAATTTTACTCAATTACCTACAATATTTAAAACTTGCTATCTCTAGTATTATATTGTTCTGTGTATGTAACCGTCGAGGGTTATGGAAAATGACTCGATTAATGATTTGTTGTTTTCTGTTATATATGAAAAAGTTCATGCCCAAGAAACTAGGAGTATATCCCTTCCTGTGTAATATTTTTTTATGCTTAAGAAATGGTTTTCCTTTGAAATTCGAATTTACTCAAGTGTCCGTTATGTCGGAAAATTTACATCTTGTTATTAGCATATATAGAGCAGCGATATTTTTTTGTGTTATATATGTTTTAATCGACCTATGAGTAACAGTACAGTGCAGAAGTGAGACACGTCCATGCTGGAATTTTGAATTCCAGCGATATTGCTATAAATATGTACGTGATAAAATAAACAAGCTCAGTTGGATATGTTTCAACACAGTAAAACGAGACTATGTAATATATGTTCCACTACAGTTAACAGAAACAAGCTCAATTATATGTTTCGCCACAGTATAAGAAACACAGTAATATCCGCTCAGTATTTTTTTCTGAGATAATCCTCACCGAAAGTGGTGATAAATTAGGATAGTAAATTTTTATCAAGTCTGTTACGTTTTCTCCATTGACAAGTCCACTTCTAAAGGTCATTGTTGCCTATCTATATGTCTTTTTTGTAAAAGACGATAGTTTAATAAAATATCAGTGTTCTTTGTTCGACCATAGTGCGAAACCCATTTGGAGAAAATCGGTTTATGGACCTTTATGGAACATACACATATACGCCACATAGACATACTGCTTCCAATACATAGGTAATAACGAAAACAATAGTTTTTCTTGATTTACAAAATATCGATACAAAATGTTATAATTTTGTTATTACGTTCTGTGTAATATTTATATTTTATATTTATGTTATAATTGCCATTATATTTTACTTCTTTAATTCTAATTCAGTTATTTTTTGGTCTTTCTTTTTATCTCAAGCCAGTTTTTCTTCTTTATGATACGTGTATGATATTTGACCTTCTTTTTAATGTTGATTTTTACGACATCCCTGAACACGTTATCACTTATTTGGGCGGTGTGGGACATCATCACAAATTAACCTGATATAATTTGCTGTGGGTTTATTAATGTTTAGGTATATTTTATTCCTTGTTAACCATCTAGGCCTCGGCCCCTCAGCCGATTGACAAGTTGATGGCCCAAAAAAAAATTGTAAATTTAGTAAAAAAATTGAATTATGACACTGTCTCACCTAAACATAAATTACTGCCAAACCACTGTACCCATAATTAAAATAAAATATACTAACACTATAAAACATAGTAAAATAAAACAAATTAAATTTAAATTAAATTAAAACGGGGCCGTCACGCTGAATCGTGTTGTGTCCGATATCGGCCAATTGGGGCTCTAGGGCTTAAAGTGTCTATATTACCAACGTTTCGTGTTAGGATTGTGCAAAATCTGTACATTGCCATAATAAATAAATAAATAAGTAAAAAAATGGCGAAAATAATAGATACCTTTAATATTTTTCAAGATATTTCAGTCGAGAATTAAACACACTACTGAAGTCTAGCAATGGGAGTTGTTGTACAAAAATCAAAAAGGTACAAAAATCCATTAAATGTCATGATGATGAACAAACGGATATATGGTTATAAATCGGGGCATACACCCTAATAATACGCGAGCGATGAAATCTGTCGTGTACCTACTGGCAGTAGCTGCGCGCGGTGGTCGCAGTTGTGAAGTAATAAATCTCCATCGGGACGGAGACAGTTATTGATAACACCCTCTGCATAATCTCCTGAAATATAACAGATTTACAGCGGTATTGAGTTATTAAATCATTAGGCGTTCAAAAATATACAAAATTGAAATAGGAACATATCAATAATAAAACATTTATTTTATTTATTTATTTATTTAAGCTAAATGCATACAACTAGAGCTTTCAACTACAACGGGCGAATCCGTCACCTCAAATTTAACGATATTCGATCGTTCCGTCTCCCGTGAGGTGAACGTAGAAGACTTGGGACGAAAACAGTCCACTGTCTAGTTACGCCTTACTGCGAGATAACCAGGTCAATCAACAAGCGGACCGACTCTTGCGCCATTACTTCCAGTTGCAACCAGATTAGTCCGATCTCCCGACCGGTTACAGGCTCGAGGTCGCTTGCACGATCCTCTTACTGGCGTAGCGATGATACAGTGTCTACCGAATCTATCGCGGACTGCGGCATCCTTTGCCCGGCTGTTCACCCGGTATCGGGTAACCGATTGGTCGTTTCAAGAGCAGTTGCCCTAAGGTTAACAACTACCCCCCTCTATAGGAGACAATACTGTTTCCAGGTCAGAATGCGCAATCGATTGCGCAATCGAATGTGCACGGTGCGCAAGCGTCCAGGAGCACCCGAAGGTTGACTCCCAAGAAAAACTGGCACGCGGGCCAGAGTCATACCCTGGCTCGCACTTCTGCGAGGAGGCCGCCGGATGGGTGTTGACCCGTACGTTTGACCGACTAATAGGTCTTAGTGGCCTAACTGCAACAGGGCCCATTAGCTCCCTAAATGTATACATCTAAATGCATACAACACATTGAAGCATACAACATGCAGAGTATCATTAGTAGAGCCATTTATACATTGCAAATTACCAAAAAAATGTAAAGCACTTGCTTCAAAAAGATATTTTTGAAAGACAATTTTTAAAAAGAAAAAAGGAAACAAACATTTTCTAATTTATCAGTATAAGGAAGGGGAGAGGGAACAGAGGGAAAGAAAATATTGGATCGATATGGTTAATCAAATACATGTTCACCAGTGCATATACATATAGAAAGAAATTTTCGAAATGAGCGTTATAGAGAGAAATATTTACAGTATAAGATAAAAATTAAACAGTTATTGACCGTCTTTAATACAAAAAGGCCGTACCTGTAGGTGGCTGCATTCGACTGAAATATCCTAAAGCTGTCCGTGACTTGGCTGCAATAACCATCAAAGCGCTGAAAGCGTTGATCCTTCGAGATGTCTCCGCAAACACTTCTAAGCCGCTAAAATGAAAAGTGGTCAGCCGAGCAGCGCCGCTGAGACACTTTTCACTTGGAGAGAATTTCAGGAGGAGAAGTGCACGACTTAGTACCTATTTTCTTTGTCATATGGTGGAAAGAAAGAGGGAGGGAGAAATATAAAGAGAGACAGATAGAATGGGGCATTCAAAATGCGGGTTTGAAAAAGTATAAAAGACCTTCACTTTACGTAAGAAAAATTAGCCGGTGAGGAAAGAACAGAGTTAGCCATTTTAACTGAATTATCTGCTGTGGCGCCATTTCGATATTACTTTATCAAAAATCAGAAAGGAAGTAATCGTAAATTTAGGATTTCTTTTATGAATTTAAAAAAATAATATGGAATGTGTGTGAATACTATTATGCGATTGGTCCGTAGCTTAGTTATTAGCATTTTCTGCTGGTATAAAGAAATGGCAATAACGACACATTGAGTTCAAATTATATATTTAAATTTAATTCTATTATGAAAGATTAACAAGATTTTAAGGGGAAATATTTTCGCATAATAAAATTGTGTAATATTTATATTTTAATATAAATATTACACAATTTTAAATCGGTCACTGTGCTGCGATCTTTAAAAAAAAAACTATTAACTTTCCAATCTGAATTTATATATCAGTGCTTAATTTATGCGAAATAAAATTTAAAAAACAAGGAAAAGCATTCGAGTCTGCATGAACAAAATACGCCTAATAAAAATAATGTCGTAATTCCCAAAGTACGGCTTTCTTTACACCAGAGATCATTTTTTTATTTGGGGGTTTTTTTTAAAACTAATTTTAAAAACTTATTGATAGATTATTTTTTTAAATTTTGTTTACATTTTTTTTTGTTTTTTCAGTCTTTAAGATTTAATTTTTATAATTGATCCGATGGTTCCTTGACTTTACATATAAAAAGTATATGAAGGTACACGTAATGAAGATTTAATAACTTCTAGAAAATGTAAAATGACGTATTTATATTTCGGACAATAGCCATAAAATTTTATTTTAAAATCTTGGAAATTGGAAGGAAATATTAAGTCATTGACATTATCTATGGCAATAATGAAAAACTTTTAAAATTGATTTTATATTTGAGTTGTAGTTTTTGGAAGTAATATTTTCTTTTTAATTTATTGTTACGTTCATTTATATAATAAACTTGAAATGGTAAACTTTTAAATTTTCTTATTGAAATTATACAAAATACCTAAACTTACTATAGTAACTTTAAGTATTTTGTTTAAGTTTAAGTAATCTTATTATTGTGTATTGATATCAATGTCGAGTAAAATCTCATTCTACGTTCTTAAATTATGAAGATACTATGGGGTCTGAAAGTATCATTTAATACAGTGAATCTCCGTGACGAAATGAAAACTTATTATGTCAAAGCACAATAAGGGAACATTCATTACACCAGAGGGGGTTTACGAAGCGGTGGACATAAGAGATCGTTTCGAAGTACTGCCATCTTGGAAATGGACTTGCGTGCAGATGCTTACGTACCCACAGTAGATTCTTTGTTACTGAAGAAAATGGAGTGTATTTTATAAAATTTTACGTTACGAGTAGACGAAATTTGTTAAGTGGCTATACACACAGAATCGTCGAAACGACACATCACATTATTCGAAATAAAGGGTATTCTTATAAGAAGACTATCGCCGTTGTTTGACATTATAAATAAGTTTAAAAATAAAATTACCTCGTGAAATTTGTAAATTCGTTTATAAACCCATTTATAAGGCAATACCTATTTTTTCACACAATGAAAATTATACGAATAGTTAGATAAAGGAATACGGTTACATGCGATTAAAGTTTTGTATATCAATCTTCTATAGATCTGTCTTCTATTCTTCAAGATCTATCTTCTATAAATCTGTTGTTTAGATTATTATTTTTTAAAAAAGCGTATTACAGTATTAGTTTCTAAGTCAGTAAGTCAAAAATGTTCTCCGGTTTATTGTCTGACATTAAATAGTCCACGTTTGTGGACATATATTTTAATTTTTTGTCACATGTATCCCAAATATGATCCTAACAAAGATTTTTGCATTATTTTCACCACTTAATCAAAAGGAGATTTAAGGAGACTTTTATGCTTCTGATTATTTATTCCCTATTTTGATTTATTGCTGTAAAACTTTTTATTGTATTAAATAAATATTTATTCCTGAAAATGTTTCTCTCTTGATTATGCAGTATTAGGTATCATTTACACGCTATACAGGTATCTATATTAGAACCACTTTTAAGTTACTCCTTTTTATTAGAGCTATTATAATTACGTTTTTAATTACGTTTTTTTTTTCCTTATCTCAGGATTATTTATTCCTTTTCTCGGAATATTACACACTTTGATAAGTATACACAAAATTCTCAATATACAAGGAAAATAGTCGTGTCTACATAGATACAAGCTTCGGCGTACCACACTTTGTAAATTACCGTTTCAAGCATTTTATGTTGATAATAATTGTATTACTTATAATCATAATCATAATAATTATTTTATCTCCGATAGAAACCATATAAATACATTATATAATACATGCATCACATTGAGATACGTCAACGAAAGTAAAGTCAAACAGCAATAAACTCAATTGGATGAAATTCATGAAATATTATCATAATATTATCATAGGATAATCTATTATATAATTAGCAATGTGAAAATTTTCCAATATTGTCAAAATTATCAATAAGCAATTTTACGTAGAATAATTTAACATTATAACAAATACAACCATATTACAACAAAAGCATCACTGCAAAAGCAACCTAATAGAGTTAAATATTAAATTCTAAGGAAATGGTCTGATCTATACCTAACAATAATAATCACAATATGACGGCTTGGTTTACACACGTCATTGACAATAACAATGTATAATAAATAAAATGTATACAATATATATATAAAGCATTCTAAATATATCTCAAGATCGGATTTATAAACCGCATGTTTGTCGACATTTTCTTTCAGACAATTTTTAAATTCTGTATCAGCCAGTTCATTTGTTTTTAGGGTGCAATATTTTGATATTAGAGTTCAAAAACAACCGCTAATATTGGTAATAAATCATTATTTTTGTGCCTAGGGATATAACTATATACCTAGATATCTAGACTATAAACGAATGCGGTTCTTATTCTTATTATTATATATCGACAAATGTGTAATCTAAAGTTATATAATTCGCAATATTTCAGCAATTGCAATCCTACAAAGTGATATGTATGTGTTACATGGTGCTGACTAATTGTTAGGATTGACTTTGCGATGTTGCTAATAGCTGTTATGAGATTGCAAGCAGTCGCCTGCCTATTGCTTTTTTGCTTATCCTTTCGTTGGGGCGTATTTTTTTCTAAAAACTATTTTTATATAGAAACAAGTATTGTTATATTTAATAACGTATTATAATAACTTTTAAACATGTTTTATTCTTTTAAACATTTATATGTTTAAAATGTTTGTCTTAGAACATGTGCTTACTTAGTTTGGCGACATGGGACCGATGTTCACTATAAGCGTAACACAACTTGCTGTGGGTTTCTTATATATAAGCTAAATTGTATTCATTAATATTACATATTAACAAGTTTCATGTACGATTGTTGCAAACCTCTCTATATTACTATAACAATAGTAATAATAATAGAAATATTCTAAAACAAAACATGGAAATAAGTAATTTAGAATGGTATCGTATCTCAGTATCTATAATTTCAATCAATTTTATTTACCAGTTTTAAACTCGGTCTACGTCAACTATATTATTCGCCATTTGCCTTCTAACGATCTCATGTTTAATTCACTAAAAATCATGTTTCCAGGTACTGTATACGACTGCATCTGGCCTGCATATTAAATAGGTTGACTGCTAGCAATTTTACCCCACCATCAACCACCCTACGGCACAATTTCATATGTAGAAAATGACTTTTTCTTGCATTCCCCACAGTAGTAGGTAATAACCTGAAGTCGGTCGACAAGTCAAAGCCATTATAGATGCGGTGACCATGCGTTACAGTAGATAATGGTACTGAGCTTGACCAAAAAAGTGATGAAGTGACCAGATTTAATTTTGATTACAAAATTATTCTATTTTTTAATATAAACCATATAAACTGGATTCTTTTGGATATATATGTATATATAGGGGAGGGCTAGGCATAATGACATACTTTATGCAATTTCATGAACACGCTTGTTATCGTTTACATTTATAGCTATTTTATTTTATATTGCAAAGCCTATGTTATCTGTCTATCAAAATGCATACAGTTTAAATGTACAAAACATCACAATAATAAATGAAAAAAATATTTTCAAGGTCCCTAAAGTGTCATTATGCCCTACCCCGGGTGAGGCATAATGACATATTCGATTTGTCATACAGGCATAATGACATACCAGTACATAGTCAAAATTTTGTAAAATTTTAAAATTTAATAACATAATGAAATTTCAAAGAAAAACTAATTTTATTTAATTCTAAGGTTATAATAATATTAATTCTAATACAAATATTCCTATAACTAAGCATAGCACAGTTGGCAATTAAAAATTTAAAAAAATTTAAGCACACCCGCAGAATTTTAAATTAAAAAATTTAATATAAGAATGAAATTTTAAAGCAAAACTAACTTTAATTAATTCTAAGGTTATAATAATAATAGTTCTAAAACAAATATTCCTACAACTAAGCAGAGCACAGTTCGCAATTAAACATTTTAATTTTTCTCGACACACCCGCACAGTCCGCATGTGCCCATTTATGGCATTCTTGGCACCTTATCCAAGCTTCTCGCGACTTAGATCGACTAAAAGTTTCATTGCAATATAGACATGGACAGTCGTCCTCATCATCATCCATATTGGTAAATGTTTCCGGCTCGTCGTCATCAGAATCATTCAGCAAGCGTTTCTTAATGCGAGTTCTATCACTTTTTCTTATTGCCATTTCTTTCTTTTTAGTTTCTTTTGCTTTTAACTCTTGCATATAAGGACTAGCGGTTAATACACATTGATATTTACTTGTATTATTGCGTCGTGGCATAGGCGAAGCCGTCACTACTGGCAATGGAGATAATTCATTTAAAATAATTTGACTACAGCTAGGCAGAACAGCAGACGGTTGAGACGTGGAGGTTAGAGCAGTAGACGATGAAGACACACCAAAGGCGTCATTATCATTTAAAGATTGAACATTTTGTGATGGCTGCCCGTGGTTGTCGTCAGTAAGAGGGATATCAGTGACAGCGCTTGGTAGGAAGAGATGATCGGGGAAAATATTTGCGTCCAGTGGCGAAATACCAGTTGCCCTGTAGCCGCTCATCGCTATTCCAACAGTCGCAGCTTTGCAATAGGCCTTTTGAAATATTGATGCAATTTGGTAGATTGATACGATTCGTCCCGGGTGTGATTTTAACCACGTTGTAACTTCTTGATCGTAATATGTGCTCAATGGACCAAAAAAAGCTACGTCCAGTGGCTGCATGCGGTGGGTGCAGTGAGCTGGAAGACAAAGCATCACAACATAATTATTTTTTGCAAATACCAGAGCTTCCAAATTCTTATGACTCGAATGCCCGTCTAGAATGAGGAGAGCTTTGTTATCTTCCGTCGGTCTTACATACTGGACAAAGTGTTTAATCCATTTCAAAAACAGATCTCCAGTCATATATGCTGATTCATTATACAATTTGAGGGTGCCTAGTGGAGCTCCGTCGTACAGGTCTGGGTTGAACTTTTTCCTTGGAAAGATCAAAGCCGGTGGAACAAACGATCCGGCGCTACTGACACAGGAAACAGCAGCACTATGAACACCTCTTTCTGCACTGGTAACCGCTCCAACCTGCTTCTTGCCTTTTGCAGCAAATACTTTTTGTGTTTTCTGTACAGTGGTGAGACCAGTTTCATCCATGTTAAAAATCATAGTAGGTTGAATATTTTCCTTTTGTATAATATCTTGCAATTTTTTGAAAAAAATTTGGACTTGCGGTTTATTAAAAGCTCGGGCTCTAGCCGCTGAAGTCGCTTCCGGAAGTCTAAGGGAAACGTTTTTATTCCTCGCAAGAAAGCTTCGAACCCATAATTTGCTGGCTATTTTCTTTACACGATTAAATTGATGGGGCTGTCTGCTGCGCTCAGCCAGTTGGTACGCTAAAACTCGTAGTTCTTTGGTGGTTACACCAAACAGCCTGGATTCCAAATCCAAAATGTGGTTCACCAATTGCTTCTCTGTATCATCGTCGAGTGACTTCTTGAAGCTCCCAAAACATTTAGTAACACCGCGAGCATGTAGGTTTTTATCTTGAGCACGTCTTCGTAAGGTTGCTTGAGGAACATTGTAGACAATTGAAGCTTTCAGCCATCCATATTTACTTTCCTCGTACTGCTTGTATGGCACGCTTCATGTCTTCCGCCGACCATGATTGTCGATCAGTTTTTTTCTTGTAATTAGAAACCATCTGGAATGATACATACAAGTATTTGAAAATAAAATAAAAAATTAAAACTCCTAGAGGGCATAACGACATACTACTATGTCATTATGCCCTAGGGGACTTGTCTTGGGAATAATTCTCAATTTAGGTTAGAAACTCCGTTTTTTCTTTTATCAAGGACCGAAGCATGCAGCCTATACATAATTGAATATAAGTAGGTATAAAGGAGCACATAATGAGATAAATAGTTTACCAAAAGTATAGTGAGAAATTGTACTTACGTTTATCTTTTTAAGCGCTTTTTAGAAATGTTTTCGTGTCGGCGAATCCGAATGACATTTGACAGCCATGACGTTTCTGATGCAGTGTTACCAGTTCGCCCCAAAAGTGTGGCTGCTCGAAAAATCAAATTTTGCCAGACTTGCCGTAAAAAAGGCTATGTGTCGATATGCCTTCCATGTCATTATGCCTTGCTCTCCCCTATGTCTATGTATATAGACGTGGCTGGAAAAAGATTTAGAGTGTTTACATTGAAAATTATTTTATTCAATAATTACACTATTTTAGTAAAATACTAAAATGCATTGTAACAAATACCACCTTCTCCAATTAATCCTGCAAGGAAACATAAAATTTCGCCGAAGACCTGGCCGAAGAAGAACTCACTGGCTACAAAACCTCGTTGAATGGTTCAACTCAAGCGCCACCGAGTTTTGCCGCTCCGCAACATCACGGGCCCAAGTGGCCATAACGACCGCCGACCTCCGATAGGAGATGGCACTTCAAGAAGAAGAAGAAAAAGTAAAATACCGTGATACAGAGAGTTATATTATTTACATATGTAGTTTGTATATGAGATACTGGTTTGAATATCTGATATACAAGCCACACTAAAAATATTTAATTTCCGCCTTAAATTTTTACCACATTATCGTCATCTATTGGCGCTTGCCCCTATCCCGCCCTTAGCCGAGAAGCGAACCGCGCCATCGGAAGCGGTAGCAACGGAACCTAGTCTAGTTTGTCCGACAGCCGAGAGAGGGCGCGAGAGAGGGCGAGAAATTAATATTCACATGAAATCAGTCCTTGGCTACTTACCGGGAAAGTCTTAGCGTGACACAAGCGATTTTAAAACAAATATGACGAGAAAAAACAACAGGACACGACGTCCTAACACTCAACGATATCCCTTAGGGGGCTAACAGGCTAGCTCATAAATGACCAGAAAAACAAATACAAAAATCATTAGTTTCCGAGATAATGGCACTTTTATAAATTTCGAAAAAATCGATTGCTTACATTAGTTTTTCTAGTGTCGTGGCTACAAAAATAGGTATGCTAAGATTCTAATTTGTGTTATGTAACCCTGAGTAGCCCTGCTTATAATCACATTACAATAAAATAATTATGGTGCATTAGCACCATAATTTTGGAATTGCATTAGCACCATAATTGGAATGCAAGATTAAGTCAGTTAATTTTGGAAAAACATAACATTTTACGAAGAATCAAGAGTTTTCTTTTTATGAATAGCTAACTACGACTCTATGAATAGTAAAAAATAAATACCACGCTAACCTGGCAAGTTCTTTAGGAACATTACTTTTTTACTCTAGTTTATAATATGGTATACGTTTGGCCCGGTGTCAATTGAGAAAGTCATGTCAAGTGAATGGCCCCTTCGAATTGCCCGAGAATTCAAAACCATGGAAAATTTTCAATAGTTCGTAGGAAATAAACATTTTCTATAAGTCTTCTATAAAAAGTACTTTAACTACCACGCAAGAAAATGTGGTTTCAGAATGATGGCTTTCCAGCTCGTTACGCACGAGATTACTCGTGTGTAACGAGAAGATATTTGAATCAATTAAAGAAAATAATTGAATCAATACAAGAGGATATTTGAATCAAGCTTATCCCCAGAGGTCAACTGGATCCTATTTTATGGCCTCCCCGGAGTCCAGAATTAAATTCCCTGGATTTTTAATTTTGGGGTTGCATAAACGGGAAGGTTTACGCACAACCAATAAATAATAATGAATTAATTCACTGTATCGACGAATGCTCAAAACAAATAAATATCGCTGGCAGTGCAAAACATATATTTTTTTTAATACATTTATTCATAGAAAAAGATACATTTTTTAAAATATTACAATCTCGCCAAACTGGTATATAGTTTGTTGGCGAGACAAACTCTTATTTTTCTATTCTTACACTTCTAATTTTGTGATACAAAAATACATTATTAAAATATAAAAAACAATGCACAGCAGTATTACTACTGGTCTTACTACAGGCTTAAATTAGGCCAGTATTACTACAAGCTTAAATTATAGAAACGTATAACAAATTTACTTATTACCACTAATTTCACTATAAACATCCAACAGGTAGCTAAAAAGGTCTTTCATTCGACTCAGTGGCAGGCAATTTGAACATATTCTGTGATTTTATTTTGTTTTATTGAGTTTTAATTAAATACGCATAGTTTAACTAGTGTTTTTATTCAAATTCCTAATTATTGAAATAATTTCAAAAAAAGCCCTTTTAGCAGTGAAATAGACAAATATATTTTTTCTAAAGCAATACCAGGCAAATCTTATACCGTATTAAAAAGTAAATCAAAAAACAATGCTCTAAAATAACTTGCTACATTAGCGTGGTACATTTTTTACGGTCCAGAGAGTCGTACCTACTTATCTAATAATAAAAAAAACAACTCTTGATTCTTGGTAAAATGTTATTTTTTTCCAAAACCATTACAAGTATATTTTTTTATTGCAATGTGATTATAAGCAGGGTTAATCAGGGTTACGTAATACAAATTAAAACCTTAGTATACCTAATTTTGTAGCTGTGGCATTAGAAAAACTAATGTTAGCTGTCGATTTTTTTTAAATTTATAAAAGTGCCATTATCTTGAAAACTAATGATTTTTGTACGAAGGTATGTTTTGTTATTCTGGTCAGTTATGAGCTGGACTGTCAGACCTCAAGGGATATCGTTGAGTTTTGGAACGACCTGTATATGCAAGCGATAATTAAAATTAAGGAATGTTTTGCAGTATGAATAGGTTTACGTCCATAACAGTAATCAAATGTTCAAGACCAGAAATTTTATTTTTGTAGTTATTGTTTTGATCACATACAAAATAGAAAAAGGTTGTCGTCAGTCCATTATCACTGTAGCTAATCCGTAAACTAGGCGCGAAAGTCCAAAATCAACTTGATATTAACCCTACAGCAGATGTGTGGTCATTATCGACCCTCGTGCCAGGTGTTCACATTACGGCTTATATATTATTAAAGTTAACGCCAATGCGAACGATTTCACTTACTAGCCGGCAAAACGGCGATGTGTCGTGAATAAATGAATGGAGCTGGGCCCGAGACAGGCCGAAGGCCGCGGGGACGGACGCGCGCGGCCCGTGCCTATGACAAGGAAACAATCAATTTTTAAAGACACTTATACTGCAGGGTTGATGGAATATTGAGTCAAAGGTGGATGCACCCAATTTACATTCTGTTATCGGAAGTTGGCGATCATGACGACATATTTGCCTTCTGGGAAGTTTCAGTGATTTTCTGCCTATCTAATAATCGCTATCATAGTGAGAGACTATAGAGCATGGGTCTTTAACTCGCGGCCCGCGGGCTGCATGCGACCCGCGGTGGCGTTCTTGGCGGACCGACCGCGCCCGCGCCCGCCCGCAGTTTTACAACACGGCGGGTTGCGACGGACACACTCGCTTCGTTCACCCGCTCAGTGCGTTAAGAGCCCTATCACATATTTTTTCCAGAAAGGCAAGAAAAGTGGATTTTTGGCGTTCTAATTCCAAGAAATGAAGAGATTTCTACAAACTTTAATTACTGAATTACCTGGACCATTTCTTGATGTTGACCATAGCGGCCTTTAATTTTAGATATAACGAATATTATTTACTTATTCAGCCCATTTTCCGAAAGTCGTTATTCGTAAAACGCTCGGAAGGCAAACTTTGAGCTCCTTAATACAGTAATATCACTACAACGAAAACCGTATACTATTTTTTTTTATGTCCGTCATGTATTCTTGATGTACACTACGGCTTTATTTTTTCGTTTTTTGACCACATATCCAAGGTATACATTACTTACAATTACACAAAATTAAAAAAAAATCTTCCTGTATCATTCTAATTTTCTCAGAAATAAAATAAGATTCTTATATAATACTTATACTATATTAAAGTTCACTCTTTTAGCAATACGACATAATATAAATTATTGTCATTAGAAAGGAGAAAACACTGCAAAAACAATTAGAAATTGTGTATATATTTGCTTGCGCAAGAGAAGAGCGCTCAGTGCCGCGGTTTTCTCCCAGGGTTGAATAGTTATTTATTTATTTATTTATTTATTTATCCTATCTTTTATAGTTACATCCAAAAAAAAATGCGTTCATTTTTTCAACTCATTTTAAAAGAATACCTACGCTATTTTGTAATAAGGCTCTTAATGATAGTTGAATAGAAAACACGTTGCAACTTGCAACCTTGAGACCAGTTTGAGAAGGACAACGACCACTATAGGGGCAGATATTGATAAAATAGTTAAGACTAAACAATGTCAAACATATCATTGATTGAATTTTATAAAAATATTTTTTTGTTGGTAAAATTGTATAATAAATAACTTCAACGATTATTGTTCTTTAATTACTGAAGTTTATATTGGAATATATTGTTTGTGTTGCGGCCCGCCAAACCAAAATCAAAGTATTGTCGGCCCTTGACCTCAAATAGGTTGAAGACCCCTGCTATAGAGTATAGGCGTCACATTGTAAAAAAATATTACGACCATTTATATCTTATATACAGTGACTAATGGAAGGTAGGTATAGTAATATGTATTTGGAATTATGTATTATTATTAGAGGAACGGAATTTTCACACAAAAAACAGAAATTTCACAAAAAAATATTAAAAATATCAAACTTTCGTTAAAATTCGCATATATATACAAATATATAAGACCACTTTTTTAATAAACCTAAAATTTATATTTAATAATAATTAAAAGCTAACATTGTTGTACATCCAATATTTGACCATTTAGAATCATTCTGTTCGTAACGGCGACATTTTATTTTATAAAGAAGAAAAGGTTGAGAAGCAGCATTTAGTATCTCAGAATATGTTCTTAACATTGACATCTTCATTCCTATTTACTGTAAGAAGCATTAAGCGATGAAAATGAATATACCCATAATCAGCTCATTTATTTATTTATTTGTTTATTTAAGAATTAATTACTATAAAAAATTGATTTGCTTACAAAAATAACAGGAACCGAATGGCAAAACCTTAACCTTTAGCTTATTTGATTCTGTCACCCAACTGGGACTAGCCCGTTCTAGGGTGAACAGAACTCTAATATTACAACCAAGTTTGCTTGATTGCTTGATTGCTTACAAATGTACAAGTTTTAGTAAAAAGCTAATAGCACTAAATTGCCCTAAAATGTGGTCTTCAAAAAAATAATAATAATAATCATAATAAATATTAAAAGATAATATAATAAATAAAATGCAAATCCATTATATAATCGGCAATAAATATAATATGAAATTCGATTAAATAATATAAATAAAGTTATATGTGAGAAAGTTCTCTGAAAAAAAAGTTTTTGTGAAGTTTTCGAGTAATGTATTTTGTTTTAAGGATGCAGCCACAGATAGGAAAATTAACTGCCCAATATAAAAGTAGGCTTCATTTGTTGTATTTATTCTCATCTGCAAAGAAATTTTAGGGAAACGTTTTTGAGGTGCGTATTTTCGCATTTTTTTAAATTTAAGAAATATCTCATAAATTCGCATCTATTTCGTAAAAACGTAAATTCTGTACCTCTTATTATTATTAAATTAATGAAATTATAAAATAATAGAAGGAAACGTATCTGGTCGTGGTAGACTAGGAGCATGCCCAAGCATTTTATACTTTATATTTTTTTGCGTCATAATCCTTTATAGCAGCGTTTCTATTCACTGTTAATAGGAAATATGAGAATTTACACTGAAAACAGAGAAAGTGGTTAGTGGCTCTTAAAAAGTAATGATTATTACAAAGTCTTTCATATTGTGCCTTTGCCTATGAAGTTGCTGTACTAGAAAGGATACCTAAATTAAAAACTTTGTATGCAAAATATATATTTAATTAACAGAAATATTGACCTTTATCATCTATGCAGATTTGTCATTTTAATGGGAGTTGCTTAGTTTCTCTGCTGTAAAAGTCTCGTGGACAGGGACCAATAAACGCTTTGAAGGTGTTTTTCAGCGGCTCTTCAAAGTTGTTTTTTTTCCTTTGTAAAAAGTTATCGAAATTCAGAAAAAAAGTAAACTCTATTGGAGCATTGTCTGGCAAGTACGATGGGTGACCAAAAGTCTTCAGCCGCAACTCCTGCAACTTTGTGAAATGCATTGAAATCTGTGGTAATACGTTGTCATGCAGAAGCAGTAGCGATGAGCGATTGGCCAGGCTTGGTTATTTAATCACGAACTTCTCCATCAATGATTGCAGTTCTTAACAGTACACTTTTACGGTAATCGCATAGCCAGACTACAAGGAGCTGTAATAGAAAACACCGGCACAGGATCTCATATTTGAAAATAATGCAAATTTTCACCATGGTTGCACAAACGAAAATATTTGAGCAAAAACAAACGACGGCAAGACTAACAAGTTGATTCTTAAAAAGGAATAGCATGGCCATGAATTAAAATTTATTTGAATTTGAAATTAAAACTCATACTCAAGTTATCCAAGTTCAAAGTAACCGGTGTGAAAAAAAAGCAATTACGATTACATACCAGTAGGTAAGGACGCAATATTTTAGCTCAACTCGTAATCAAGATATACGACATTTCTGAAATGTCATATATCTTGAATAATGAATTTGCAATTGCCAAGACAATACACAAAAATCTTTAAAAGCACTATCCAAAAAAAATCCATTTTTCTCAATGTACCTCGAATTTAGGATTTTAAACAATTCTATGGTAAACACAAATCTATTTTATACACAAAAATCTTTAAAAGCACTATCCAAAAAAATCCAATTTTCTCAATGTACCTCGCATTTAGGATTTTAAACAATTCTATGGTAAACTCAAATCTATTTAATGACGGAATGTTTTCAATATTAAATGAAAGCATCTTCAATAAGTTATTATGTAATAGATATTTATTTGTAAATTTGTTTATTTATTATGGACTTTCCTTTGTTACGATTATTGTTAAATATTTTGAATTTGATTATTTAACTATTCTATAATCTTCCAACTTTTTAAATATTTCGAATTTTGTTTTGTAATTTTTTTTAATCCATATATATTATTATTTTTTTCCTGTAATATCTATAATTAATTTAAATTACCGTACCTACATTTAAAGATTCTTTTTTTTTATTTTAAGTTTTTTTTTATTCTGAACTTTTAATATCCTACTACTATTATAAACGCGAAAGTTTGTAAGAATGTATGTATGGATGTTTGTTACTCTTTCACGCGAAAACTACTGAATGGATTTTGATGAAACTTTACAATAATATAGCTTACACATCAGAATATCACATAGGCTATAATTTATAAAGATATATAGTTTTCTATCATCATTATCACAAATTACCATCACCACGCGGGTGAAACCGCGGGCGCAGCTATGTAATTATTAATATGTTTATTGTAAGAAATAAATGTAAATTATGCACCTAATGACAAATTTCATCTGTAATTAAATATTTTATTTTATTTTATTTTATTCTGGAACCAAACAGAACTACATACAATGCAATAAAAACCTATTTAAAAGTGACAAAAATCCATTAATGTGATTCCGAATATAAAGTATACAAAATGAACGCAATATAATTTTATATTGTTTCCGCTTGAGAATGGGGGGAATCAGGATGGGAAGTGAGGTGAAAGGGAGAGACAAAATAGATAAAAATATATTATGTATGTATATAAATATATTTATATTTAATTTTAGGTATGATATATAGTTATTATAAAGAATATACTTGAGATAAAATTATGTCCTTGAACTAAATTAAATGAAATATAATATGTATAAATGTTATGTGATCATCTAGATAGACTCTAGAATTTTTTTTATTGAGTTCTTATAAGAGGTTTTTGATGAGTGTAATATGTCCACACTTAAAAAGTCTGTATTATATCTATGACACGCTCTGTATAGAAATGCATTTTGAGATGCGTTGGTTTTCACTACAGGGAGATGAAATAGTCGATGCGATCGAACAGGGCGGGGAGGAACATAAAATTCAATGCGCTCCAAAATCGCGTTCGCATCGATGGAATTATTTACCAACCCATGCAAGAATACGGCGTCGATCAAGACTCTACGGCTCTCCAATGACATTAAATTGTGGGCTTTTAAGGATTCCTCATAGGAGCTGGGCTTAGTGAAAGAAGTGAAATTTAATCGCTTCACAAATCTTTTTTGTATCGATTCGATCCGCGATATGTAAGTCAAATATTGGGGATTCCAGACCACTGATGCAAATTCCAACTGACTTCTTACATAGGAATTATAGAGGGTTTTAAGCGTGTCAGTGGATTTGAATACCGATGATACCCTTAGAATAAAACCTAGTAATTTATATGCTTTTCTAATAATATTATCGATGTGTTCAGCGAATAGCATTTTCGTGTCAAGTGTAATCCCAAGATCTCGCACCGCTGATTCTCTTCCAACTATAGCGCCATTCAAGTTGTAGTCAAACATTATATTAGTATTTTTTCTGGAGTATGTGATTATGTGACATTTGTTTACGTTAACGAAGAGACAGTTATCTGAACAATATTTCATAAGGCGGTTTATATCTGCCTGCAAATTAAGGCAGTCATTAATTGATCGGATCTCACTAAAAATCTTCGTGTCATCCGCATATATGACTATATTGGAATGTAGCATGCAATTGGTGATATCGTTGAGGTATAGAAGGAAAAGAAGTGGTCCTAAGTGGGAGCCTTGCGGTACCCCTGAAGGAATTTCAGAAAACTCGGATTGATAACCCTGAACAACTACCGCTTGAGTCCGATATGCGATATACGAGGAAATCCAGCGATACAAGTCACCCCTAATCCCCAAAGCCCATAACTTTTTTAAAAGTAAGTTATGATTTATTTTATCAAATGCCTTAGAAAAATCTGTGTATAGAGCATCAACCTGTATACGTTTATCCATAGACTTAAGGACAGAATCAGTGAAGGTAATAAGGTTGGTTTCTACAGACCTTGATTTGAAAAATCCGTGTTGTTCTGGGACTATGACTGAACGAACAGCTGCGAATAATTGTTCGAATACGAGTTTTTCCATTAACTTACTAAATATTGGGAGTTTTGATATGGGACGATAATTTTGAACATTATTTCGCGAACCTTGCTTAAATATTGGACATATATATGCTTGTTTCCATATTTTGGGGAAAACGCCTTCTATTAATGATTTACGGAACAATGTCGTTAGTGGATAAGCCAAATTTAATGCACAGTTAAGGACAAATATAGGATGTATTTCATCAGAGCCAGCGGTTTTGTTTATATCTATTTTGCGCAAATAATTATAGGTTGTTTCCTCGTCAAATCGTACGTCGTATATGTCGACTGATTGTTGGTTGGGGTAACTAGGTACGCGGAAGTCAATATGAGGATCGTGGTTTTCATAAACTGATTGAAAATACTGAGAAAATAACTTGCATATATCCGGACCACTCGTGGCTACATCAGAATTAAAATTCATTTCGCACGGGATACCGGGGGTGGATCGTTTAGATTTTACATATTTCCAGAAGAATTTTGAGTTGTCTTTTATGTATTCTTCAGACTTCTCTATATAGGCTTCGTAAAGAAGACTATTTAATTCTTTATGGCGTCTTCTAAGTATTGAAAATGCCTCATAGTGGACGAGATTACCGGTTATCTTCCATTTACGGTGGAATTTGTGCTTTTCTTTGATTATTTTAATCAATGATGCATCATACCAAGGAGGAAATTGACGATGCGAAATAGTTTTCGACGGTACATGCTCGCTGATGATACCATTAAGGACTTTATATAAACGTATGGTGGCTAATTCCATTTCGCAATTGTTAATTTTTGAGTCCCAGTCAACCTTTGATAGTGCTTCATTAATAAGTGAGTAATCTGCTTGCCCGAACAATTTTATGACTCGAGCATTACAGTTAAGTGATTTTAAGGAGATTGGAATCGAGATCAGAAGAGCTGGGTGGTATTCATCTATAGGAACAAAAGGATTTGAGCAAGTCTCAACTGTACATTCTAAATTACTAAGTACGAGGTCTAATATTCTGTCCAACTTGTTATACTGAGTGTTATATTGATTCAAGAGCAGAAATGACAAGGTATCGATAAAATGGCAACTGAGACTGTCAGTATATTGAACTGGGATTGCACCACTCTCTGACGAGTTAATCCATTTGATCTTGGGGAAATTCCAATCTCCAACAATTACAAAATTATCGTCAGGATAATTACTTCGTATGTCACTTAATTTTAGCAAAAAGGAATTAACATTTTCCGCATGATTTCTGTCAGGGGGGAAATAGCAGCAGCATAGATGAAAACATGATTTAGACCGCGAAGAGGAGATGGATACCCAAAGGTCTTCTGCAGAGGTGGACCAGTCCTCACGTAAGCGGACTGACAGATGGTGCTTAACGCCTATCAGTAAACCACCGCCCCGAGATTGTCCTGTCATAGCATAGTTTCTATCCCGTCTAAAAATAGCGTAGCGAGAATCCAAAATTTCGGAGTCCCCTATTCCATCTATTAGGGATGTTTCAGTTAGACATATAATATCAGACATATATATGGTTTCTTTTATTCGTAATTATTGTTTAAACGATCAATATTAGTTGCGTTAATATTGTAGAGGGGTAGATAATAGTTTTTTGAAATATGAGATGTATATTTCATCATATAATTACCATTAAAAAAAATATATCCATTATTAATGTCTGATACTACATTCCAATACTTATAATTGATATAGGGAAATAATTTCAGAAAATGCTTTGGTGTCATTTAACACTATCACTAGTTACAGGTTGCTAGTGAGTCAACTGGTTGCTAATAAGAGATTACGGTAAGACCAATAATCGCACCATTATATGGCAATGTAATAATATTAGGCAAGTACAAGTATAACGATGCCATATTCACGGCATTATTATTATACACTGCCGTACAGGTATGCAGGTAGAGTACTCATGCATCGAGGTAGCTAATATTGGCTTCGGGCGGCTATCTATCGCGGTATCTAATTGTCATTACTTACATACATGTTTCTCCCTAGAGTGCATCCATTTACCCTCCTCTTGAGTAGCCATCTTCCGTTAATTGCTATGGGGAGGCGCATATCGCACTCTCACCTCCGCATCAGTGAAGTGGATAGGTAAGATGATAATACGATACGATCGAAGTAATTATTATTAGGGTATCTACTACTACATCTAAATATTCTATTAAACTTAGACTACGATATTGCAATGCTCGAAATTGACATTTAAGGTGAATCGTCTTGGTCGCATTACATACAGATTTCATTTCCCATAGGAACCGAAAATATTACCGTATTCCTTATTTGTTTGATACCAAAAAAATGTACAGAAAATTACGTCCCCGGGAAATAAATGTCACGAATTTTCGATGCTTAAAAGGCGTTCATTTTGAATTTCAAACTAAAATAAATTTCACTATTGTCTACGCTTGTGTTAGTAGACAGTGTGAGCGAGTGGGTTTGCTCGCGAGTGAGCGCGCCAACATGACATGAGACAGCGCTATGTAAAAGAATGAAATGGATGTCGCCGATAACCGGCGCGGGCGGTCGCGGCAGCAGAGAATCGCAGTAATGTTTATCAGTGGTAATGTTGCCAAGCACCTAGGCGCAACACTATCGCAGTCAATTTGCCTTTGAATAGTTTGTCAACGAGGTGTACCCTACTTACTTACTTTTCCAAGTTTAATTGTTAGTTAAGTTAGTTTAGTAGTTAGGTGTACCCTACTTACTTACTTTTTCCATAAGTTTAAAGTTTAAAGGTTTAAGTTTAAAGGTCCTTTTGCAGTCGACTAACGATCACTATTCATCCATATATCTCATAAATAGGGCTTATCCTTATGCAACACAAAATGCCTTCAATTGAGACGAATTAAGCGAAAAAATAAAAAATTAAACTATTGATCACTTCGGCAAAGCCGTTTTCTAAATGAAAGTGACATTACGAAATAATTCAAATTTCGAATGCTACCAACATTTAAAATATGATACAATTGGCTGCGTTTGTTATCAACGAGCCATTAAATCGAAATAAAAATAAAAAAACCTCCATATGCTCAATGAAATGAAAGAAGAAACTTCAATCTTAATTTCTGGCAGAGGAGTTCATAATAAAGATTGTATAATGTTATCAAAATAGGGTAAACCTATATAAAATTGTATAATATTAAAAAATTGTAAAGAAATATTGTAGAAAACAGTATAATATTGTTATATTTGATAAGGTTTTTAAAGAAATCCGTTTATAGGATGATGTTTTTATTTAAAATAAAATTAGTAAAAGCTACTTAAAAAGTAGCGAAGGAAATCCCAGCTTGTATTGGGAAATGCTTATGTTTGAATGAGTTATACTTACGGATGTGCGCGACTTTCGACGGTGCAATGTAAGTTTAAAGGTCCTTTTGCAGTCGACTAACGATCACTATTCATCCATATATCTCATAAGCCTATATATCTCATAGCCATGACTATAAGAAAATACAGAAAGAAATATCTGACATAGACTGGTCGATTGTCTACAAGGAAAAGGATGTTAATACTGCCACCGAATCGCTATTACAGCAAATCCAAAAGGTGATAAATACTAATTGTACGGTTAAACTTATTAAACTAAGACATAAAGAAAAAATATACAAACCATGGATTACGAAAGGGCTTATCTTCTGCATACATAGAAGAGATAAACTCCACTCGGCATCTCGACGTAACCCTGATAACCTCGATTTGAAAAATCGGTCCAAGCAATATCGCAACTTGTGCAATAAATTAATCCATAATACCAAAGTTAGATACTACAAAAACGAATTAGAGAAAGTTAACGGAGATCCAAAAAAAACATGGAAAATTATTAACGAGATTGCTAATAGAATACCCGCCAAACATACAATTGACCAATTAATCGATGGAAATGAAACAATCAGTAGGGATACCGCACCGCAGAGACTTGCAGATTATATAAATAAACATTTCACAAATGTTGGGCACAACTTAGCGCAAAAAATACAAAAAAGAATTACTCTCACGAGACATTTGCCTCCGTCGATAGATTTTCCTGTGTCTCTTTTCCTGACTCCAACAACGCCATATGAAATTATTCAAACAATAGGATCCCTAAAATTAGACTCGGCTCCTGGTATTGACAATCTTAATTCAAGAATATTCAAGCTTTCAAAAAGAGAACTAAGTTGTCCCATTTCCCATATTGTGAATTCTAGTTTTAAATCAGGCATTTTCCGCGACATACTTAAATGTGCAAAAGTCATCCCTATTTACAAAAACGGCGATAAATTAAACATTGACAACTATAGACCCATATCCCTACTAAACACTCTATCTAAAATCATAGAGAAAGTGGTTAAAAAGCGTCTTTCGAAATACCTGCATGAAAACAATATTCTATCAAAAAATCAATTTGGATTTAGAGAAGGTATGGGCACTACTGATGCTATTGCAGAGGTGTAATTTATGATAATGTGGATAAGAGGAAAAAATGTTTAGCTATTTTCCTAGATCTAGCGAAGGCATTCGATACGGTTTCACACGACAAACTGCTTCAGAGGTTAGGGAATGTGGGATTTAGGGGTATCACTCTGGACTGGTTTACAAGCTATTTGACAAATAGGAAACAAATTATTACCGTTAACAATACACACAGTAAGCCAGAATACCTCCAGTATGGTGTCCCTCAAGGCACTGTTCTCGGGCCCATTTTATTTCTTATTTACATCAACAAACTCTCCAATCTAGTAGGCAAAAACAATTTCCTTCGCCGATGATACGGTCGTTATTTTTGAGGGCTATAACTGGAATGAAACATTCTCCGTAGCCAATGAGGGTATTAATGAAGTACATGAATGGTTAGACAATTCTCTACTTAGCCTGAACATACATAAAACTAAGTACCTTATGTTCAGCAACAATAGTAAAGGCCAACCACATTTAAACCATAGACTGACCATTCATGACTGCGACAGAAATACTCAGCATTGCAACTGCACTACTCTAGAAAGAGCACAACAGGTACAATACCTGGGTATAACGATCGACCATAAGATGCGTTGGCAACCACATATTGATAAGCTGGCGATGAAGGTGCGCAAACTCGCATGTATATTCAGGGAAATAAGAGATATTTTGGACCCGAGAACACTGAAAAACACCTACTATGCATTGTGTCAGTCATTACTATGCTATGGTATTATAGGATGGGGCGGTTGTACAAGGTCCACTCTACACCCTCTAGAAGTAGCGCAAAAATGTATTTTAAAAATAATCGCACGTAAACCGTATCGATTTCCGTCAGACACTCTTTACATCCAGTCCGAGGTTTTGGATGTAAGACAGCTTTATGTTCGCATGGCCCTAATATATACTAAAAATAAAATGACACCTTGTAATCAACGAGTTGGAAAGACGAGAGCAACAAGAACTGGTGATATGATGGTGCCAAGATCTTACACAACATTTGGCCAGCGCCATTTCACGTTCATTGGCCCTAGAATGTATAACAATCTTCCCGACGCAATTAAAAGTAGTGAGAACACATCCACTTTTAAAAAATCTCTAACTGATTGGTTGTTTGTGGTGGGTAGGGACGGTTTAGGGAATATGTTGACTGTTGTATTTTGAATGATAGTATTTAGTACTTAATATTTAGTTTTTCCATGATAATTTTAAATGACTATTATAGGTATGTGAGCGTCATATCAATATGTAATTGATTTATATAATATGTATATTATTTTAGTTTTTATTTTATTTATTTTGGTTTTATTATTATTTTCGTATAAATATATGTATGTGTATGTGTGCATATATGGATATATATTTTATCTATAGATGTATATAAGTATCTATCCATATTTGTATATGCGTAAATATTTGTAGTTTTAAAAATAAGTACTAACTATAGATTAAGTTGACAGTGCACACTTTATATCATCATTAAAAGTCTGCCTTAGAACAGGCCTAGGCCTAGTTAGGCGACTGTGTCAATCATAAAAATAATGTCGCATCAATTTCTTGCTAACATCTTAATCAAATATGACATTAACTTTTTACTATATGTGTTACTACTAAATAAATAAATAAATAAATAAAAAATAAATAAAAAGGGCTTATCCTTATGCAACACAAAATGCCTTCAATTGAGACGAATTAAGCGAAAAACTAAAAAATTAAACTATTGATCACTTCGGCAAAGCCGTTTTATAAATGAAAGTGACATTACGAAATAATTCAAATTTCGAATGCTACCAACATTTAAAATATGATACAATTGGCTGAGTTTGTTATCAACGAGCCATTAAATCGAAATAAAAATAAAAAAACCTCCATATGCTCAATGAAATGAAAGAAGAAATTTCAATCTTAATTTCTGGCAGAGGAGTTTATAATAAAGATTGTATAATGTTATCAAAATAGGGTAAACCTTTATAAAATTGTATGATATTAAAGAAATTGTAAAGAAATATTGTAGAAAACAGTATAATATTGTTATATTTGATAAGGTTTGTAAAGGCACGACTTTCGACGGTGCAATGTAAGTTTAAAGGTCCTTTTGCAGTCGACTAACGATCACTATTCATCCATATATCTCATAAATAGGGCTTATCCTCATGCAACACAAAATGCCTTTAATTGAGACGAATTAAGCGAAAAACTAAAAAATTAAACGGCAAAGCCGTTTTATAAATGAAAGTTACATTACGAAATAATTCAAATTTAAAATAATGATACTTTAAAATAATGATACAAATTTAAAATATATGCTACCAACATTTAAAATATGATACAATTGGCTGAGTTTGTTATCAACGAGCCATTAAATCGAAATAAAAATAAAAAAACCTCCATATGCTCAATGAAATGAAAGAAGAAACTTCAATCTTAATTTCTGGCATAGAAGTTTATAATAAAGATTGAATAATGTTATCAAAATAGGGTAAACCTATATTAAAAAAATATAAAGAAACATTGTAGAAAACAGTGTAATATTGTTATATATATATATATATATATATATATATATATATATATATATATATATATATATATATATATATATATATATATATATATATATATATATATATATATATATATATATATATATATATATATATATATATATATATATATATATATATATATATATATATATATATATATATGTATATATATATAACAGCGCCAAAACATCGTGTTCTACTAAATTCACGCGGTAAATTAGTTTTTATGCTATTAAAAACAAAAAGAAATGTTGCCGTAAAAATATACAGGGGGATATACCGCACCGATTTCATTTTGTGATAAATCGTTCAATTTTCTCTTATAAATCTTTATTGTGATATTTAAAACTAAATATGACTTTCGCAACACTTTTGAATTTTGTTCTTATTTTGACAGTCAACGTAAGGACATTTCGTCTGTCGTTTTCGGCGGATTGCACGCCTTGAATAAACTTCGTCCCAAAAAATATATTTATTTCTACCACTATGACCAACCCTTGACTCGTAAAAAGGTTTAAAACGAATTTACCGCGTGAATTTTGTAGCACCCGACGTTTCGGTGACGTTGCAGTCGCCGTTGTCTAGAGTAGATTAAAAGAGTTAGACTGCAACGTCACCGAAACGTCGGGTGCTACAAAATTCATGCGGTAAATTCGTTTTAAACCTTTTTATAATGTCAAACAAACGCGATAGTCTTCAATTTCATAACCCTTGACTCTTTTAGTATTTCACCAGAAGGGTGTTATAGCAACGGTCTTTACTATGTATAGGTACATAGTAATGTATACAATTACATACCTACAAAGGTTCTTAGTTTCAAAGTCAAGTAATTCCATTTATACCCAAATATATTGGTATCGTCTGGCAGCACCGCTCGGATCAGCCGGTCTAATAATTGTCTAGCGAAATACGCACTTTCGTGGACTGCATAAGAGCGTCATTTCAGTAAAGGCGTGCTGCCTTCCGCAGCACCGCTAGCATGTCTACTAATTGTTTAGCGAAATACGTTCTTTCGTGGACTGCATAAGAGCGTAATTTATGTAAAGGCGAGCTGCCGTTCGCCGCGAGACTGTGTGCGTAGATGAAAATTCGCTATATCTGAATCGAAATTGGTCTGTTTTCCCCATTAATTTCGTAATGCGGTTGATTATCGCGGTGATACGAAGTACATCGAACCGTGTATATGTAAAGTTCCCGGTAAATTTATTTCGTAATTTTTACTGCACTGAGAGAGCTAAAAATCGTATTTTTCTGTTAATATTGCTTACAACGCCATCTATTATCAGAATAGTTTCGTCGGACCGCGACGAATCACCTTAAGTTTCGAAATCTACTGCGATTTAGTAATAAAACAATGTGATCTAATACTTTTCGACCAATGAAATCTAGGTGTGAAGGTAGATCAAAATTTACGCTAGGATGAACACATCACGGATATCACAACTAGAGCTGTTGACTACAACGGGCGAACCCGTCACCTCATGAAGTTTTAACGAAATTTAATCGTTCTGTCTTCCGTGAGGTGACCGCAGAAGACTTAGGTCAGAACAGTACACCGTCAAGCTCCGCCACATGCCCGTAAGAGGACAACGCCTTACCGCGAGATAGCTAGGTATGTCACCCAGCGGGCCGACACTCGCGACCTTACTACCAGTTGCAACCAGATTACTCCAATCTCCCGACTGGTTATAAGTTCGAGATCAATTGCGCGGTCCTCTCCCTTACGTAGCGGTGAAACGGTGTCTACCGAATTGTCGGTAAAAAGATATCACACCACAATTTTGGTAGAAAATTCATATTGAAAAGATGCATATTGGAGGTTGAATCTGGACCTTTTTCCTGCGGCACACCTGTCTCTAGATAGGGAATTATTCGGGAATGACTCTCCGGCGGATCGGATAACGATATTAAACGTGTCGTTATTTCCGATTTTATGCCATCCCTGAGGATCACCGCATCGGCGAAATAACAAGCTTACCCTTCGAGTTCTACCGTGTATTCAACGACAGATTTATAATACACTCCTATGGTCCATAATAATATTATTGGGATCAGTAATAAGAGAAGGTAAATATGTAATATAATTACGCCTAAATATGTTATAGATTTTTGCGTTTTGATCTTTTGTAATCAGGTAACGGGCGGAACTGAATTTACTATTTGAAGAAAGTCAGCAATAATAATAAATATAAGAAAAAAACAGGAAAATGAGAAGGGGGTGGTGGGGGAAAACAGGCGGAAGCGCCAAAACGACACACCACATAATTATAATTAAAGTTATAATTCCATATATTTCAACTCTTATTATTATTAGAATAGTGAGATGAAGACCTAAGATTTTATTTTATAAACGTTTATTTAGTATTTTTTTTATATCTTATGAGAAATAAGCAAATAAATATTAATAGAAATATGCCATAATGGCTTTGTGATTTGTAGATTACGGTTTATAGTGTTTTGAAATAATTTCAAACGTGCAATTAACTGTCAGTTAAAATTGGTTAAGTTTGATGACACATGTTTCAAATGGGTGGAAAAGTTAGACCAGGAAAAGCATTTTTGTTGTTTTTTACTGATTTTCACTAAATAAATCTCATAGTTTTTAAACAAAATGAAACTTAAATCAAAATGCACGTTGTCGATAATTATAAATAAACCTTTATCTACCACTTGGTATATAAATTATGCTTAAATAACTCGCCACATTGCTGCAAAAGTAAAGCAAGGAAATGGTGTTTTTCGGGTTTATATATATCCTCCCCGTAGCGTGGGGGAGGGGGGGGGGGAGAAACATGTAAACTAGAGAACATTATTTCGTAGTCACACTTTTGAAGCAATATAATAAATCGATTAAGTTTTATATATAAATGGAATGTTAGTTATAAATCAAAAGCGAAAGTTGATATCTGTCTCATAAGGTATGGAAGATAAAGAAATAAATCAATTGATGTCAAACATTTTATCTTCATCTAAACTTGCGTATAAAAAATGTAGTTCAAAGATTTGGAATTTTATTTTTGATTATAATTATTTAATGTATTGTGTGTCACAATCGCCAATATTCTCCACTTAAACAAGAATGTCATCAAACATATGAACCTTGCATAATCCAAAAACGTTTTGAAAGCAATAAAGCTGTCTGGCTATGCACTTTTACTAACAAATTTTAAGAATAAGACATGTTAAATAAAATATTTTTTTAGTTAATGTAGTCATTTGATCCGAATTACGCCTATGCAGTTTAATTTTTATGATTGCCTAGGGGAATTCTGACAATAACAGATTATTTATTCACACTGATACAGTAAGGCTGATAAAATATTTGAAATCTCTAAACAAAAAATTTCTAAACAAAAAGAAATATTTGAAAAGTTTTATTGAAAAAGTATATCTACAAAAATACATTATAGTCGGATATCGTCTGATTTGGCGTTGAAAAAGACCGTCGAATTTAATTAGCTTGCAAATCTATTTTATATTATTGCAATACTTCGTTGTATTTCTATAGGTGATCGTCTCTTTCTAATGTGTAAGCTTTGCTTTATGGGTTATATTTGTTTTCAGAAATTACCTCATTCAGAATACCTTTTATATTATAAAATCGAACGTAACCTTTCGTCGTATTTGTTTCGGAATAGCCTTCAACAAGGCAGTCATATTTGAGCCAATTTTATTGTCAGAGCTTTTATAAAAGATATCACTAAATATTATAATTTGCTAACATTATTTTATGTGCAGACGATATAAAAATCCTTAAACAATAAATACAAACGGAGCTGCCATGGAATTCACCGACCGGAGTCGGGCCCATCATAATACTATTTTTTACACTTCTGGGGGGTGAGCAGTGGATTCCGGACTTACGAACCGGCTGTGGTAGGTTTAGGACAGCTGTCTTGCCACATGTGAGCGTTCACCTTGCCACCCATTCACTCCCCCTTCGAAGCCATAGAATTTGAGATGCGCAAATCGCAGTTTTAGATAATTTTTCTAAGAAAGAGTTGATTATTTTTCTGGAAAGGCCAAGATCTTTAAAGAGGTGAAATAGAGATTTAGCTGGCAGGCCACGAGCGCCAACTTCCACCGCGTGAAGGTGAACAGTGAAGCCGTTCCGGGTTACGGCATTTGCAAGATCATGGTATTTATTTAATTTGTACTCGTGGTCTTTTGGGATATTTGATTCCCATGGAACAGTTAATTCTACAATAAGAGCCACCTTCCGAGATAGAGAGTAAAGAGTTATATCTGGACGGAGGGCTGTGCATCCGAGACTTTCAGGGAATTTATACTGCTTAGAGACCGAATCAACCTCCAGAGTCCAATTATATATTTATAACAGTTACGTATTATTAAAGTTTTAACTTATAAAAAATAATGTCACGTGAAAAAAAAATTGCATGTAATTCACCATAAATATAAATATAGTCAAGATTGTCAAAAATATTATTAAAGTTTATAAATAGGTTTGATATAAATCGTATATAGTATAATATAATAAAGTCATTTCTGCTGGTTGCACGCTTGAGGTAAACGAAGTAAATGACCCAGGCATTACTCTGAGCTCAAAATGTGCATTCAAAAGTCATGTTGTGAATATTACAAAGAAAACCTTATAATATGCTTGGATTGTCTTGAGAATAGCCAAAGTGTTCTAAAATGTTATCACTTGTAAAACGTTTTTCTATATTTTGGTGCGCAGCCAGCTGGATTCCCCATCTTTTTTTTGGTCGTTACCATATCATGTGTATATGAATGTTGTTGAATGCATATACAATTAATTGAATCTTTTTAAAATTAGAAATTTTGGTTAAAATAGTCATCATATCTTGACGCCTACAGAGGCGCTGTCAGATAGTACTTACTATACTATCTGAAACAATCGTTATTTTAATGGAAAAATAGATTCTTGCAATTTACTAAGTGAAATTAAATTTATCCTCACTAGTCGGAGAACCCAGGAACCATTTCTATTAGAAATACAAAATTGCAATAGCATTTGTGGCCAAAAAACCAATAACCGAATGTCAGTAAAATAATAGCAGCTTATCAGCTATAGATATTATTGTATTGACTAAAACGGATGGAGTTGGTAAAAACAGGTCAAAACAATAAAGGGTTCGTGTTGCTTCTTATCAACTTTTCGCTAAACTTCGGTAATTGCTTTTATTAATTGCAAAGTCATTAACTCTGACGAACTTTGTTTGTATTGCTTTTGCATTATTTTCTCTTTAAAGAGGTATTCTGGTGTAGATGCCTAAACTTTAGGCGTTTTGTTGAGTAGGGTAAAAAGAAAAACAATTTTACAATCCATTTTTTTAATGTTCATTAACGTTTCAAGAATACAAAATAAAACACTAACAAAAAAAGAAACAAAAATTCAAAGTGTTAAATACTAGTAAAGTAAGGGCTAAAAAAGGTGTGTCCTGGTCGACATGTTTCCAACCCTTATAGTGTTATGAAACAAAGAAAAACCAAAAAATCGTGATTAGTAAAAACGTCGCTCTAACCCGGACCTTGAAAAGAAGGATATTCTTTTTTCCGCAAAATTGCGATTTAAAAAACAAAATGCCACATTTTTTTTTATTTTTCCATTTTTTTTTTAAATTGTATTTTAGTTTTTCAAATTCCATGCTTCCGGATACAGAGGGATAAGCAAATATGATTTCCACAAAATTTCAAATAAATCGTTTAAGTAGACCTTGAGACTTTTGTCGACTAGTTCGATAAAAGTAGTTTCGAGAAAAAAGCGTTTAAAGTTTCAGACAGAGTTTAGGGAGCGTAACTCAGATAATGGGTACTTAATTCTCACATTTGGTTCTACTTCAAAACTAAAATTTTCTGCAGTTCTTAGAGCTAAGCGAGCTGTTCTAGCTTCATAATCATGAAGTCGGGGATTACATAATAGTACGGGGGGCTATTGAACGATTCGGTGTACTTGCCACGTCATAAAAGTCCCTGTAACTCCGAAAATAATTCGAATTTTGAAAAATCCTCTTGAGGACATATTCTTCTGGATGTAAACTTAAAAAATATGCAAAGAAACAAAAATCGATTATTTCAAATTCTTAGAACAGAATAACCTTAAATGTATTAAGTTATATTCCCACCTGTATGTATATAATATGATTTGTTAGTATGGTGGATAACTTCACATTCGAAGGCATTACAATAAATGTATTAATAGGTGCGGTTTAATACGACATACAGTATTATTGATATTATTCATTTGGCGCTATGACATTTCGGTTCATCAGTTCATAGATTATATCGTCAATATACAAACAATATGTAGAGTCGAGTGCAATACGGGTAAGCGTAGTACATTGGTAACAGCGTGTAATAATCTAATGATATTCCCTGGGGCGACTGTGACGTCATATCCGTCAAGGCCTGACAGGTGCAGTAGGGTAAGAGGGGGAGACAGAGAGGAAACTACGGAATACCTAATGAGGAAGCGAAAGGGTAAATTGGGACTTGGAATATTCAAACCTTCGCTTGGAGAGAGAATTATTTAAAGCGGAACCTTAACATGAAGTGTGTGCCTACAAAGAGGGTAGTTTTTCATAACATGATATCGCCGTGTCTGGCGACTGACTGCGCGCGCCAGTGCAGTCAGTGATACTGTACAGAATAATACAACATTTTAATTTAAAAACCCCGACCTCATTTTTTTTTTAAAAACCTACCTATTTTTTTATAAGCGCAGCAGCCATTTCATGGCGAAACTTAGAACGGGCTGCCATAATTTAATGCGTATACAAAATTTCGTGTCTGCGCTTTTGACCGTTGAGGAGTCCCTCGTTGGAAGCCAACCCTGGGTGTCGCAGTCCTGTCTTGGTGAAACTTAGAACGTAATTAAATACATATACAAACTTTCGTGTGTGCGCTGTTGACCGTTGAGGAGTCCCCTCGTAGGAAGCTAACCCTGGGCGAAGAATCAGATCATGCTTACCATAAAAAATGCGTTGTCATCGGAACTGAAAAAAATACCAACATGTAAATTTTCAACTTCATATGATAATATTTGAGGAGTTCCCTCAATTCCTCATGGACCACATCATCAGAACAGGATTTTGATAAATATGGGACCAATATGGAACTATATCTTTCCAAATAAAAAAATAATTTTTCAAATCGGTTCATAAATGACGGAGTTCTGAGGTGACAAACATTAACCCCTCCTATCGCGGGGTAAAAATTTAGTCGTCACTTCTGCCCGGGACAGTTTTGCGCGTGAAGTCGATGGCCTTGAGAAAAACGACCATAACTTTTAAACTACTATACGGATCGTAAAAAGAATAACTGTAAAATGATCGCATTGAAATTTGAAATTTATAATATTATAACCTTATCTCGTCAAACAATTAAGATAATAATGAATAAATATTTAAAAAGTTGGCATTTCACGCAGCGCGGAGCGCCCTAACCAATATTGGTTAGATACAATTTTAGCATTTGTAAGCGTCTAACCAAAAATGGTTAACTCAAATAGGAAGGGTTAAAAAAAGACACAACCGAATTGATAACCTACTCCTCTTTTTGAAGTCTGGTAATAATTTGTAATAGAGCTAAAGTTTGTTAAATTCTTATGCCCTATAATAAACGATATAAATATAAAACGCAATTGAGCAATCGTGTATCTATTCGCTATGGTGAAATTTTAAATTAGCATTTAATATTTAAATTGGTATTGAAATATAAAATTATTAGAAATAAGGTTTTGCATAACGGGCCTATAGTGGGTAATTCTATTCAAGAATCCTTTCTTGATTAAGGTTTTTTTTGATAAAACATATATTATCTTTTACAACTTTCAGATTTTCAATAAACGGTAAAAATGGCAATATCAAATATATTTCATCATGATTTTTTTTCCAGTTTTTTATATAAAATACTGTCGTATAAACAAAAACTACCCAATATAATGAAATAAAATGGAAAAAAAACACTTACATCGATAAAACCAATCCTTTGTTACATAAGCCATACATATACATAATTATAATTAGCTGTTGGTTTTCCTGAAAAAAAAAAAAAAGAAAAAAAAAAAATAAATAAATAAATAAAAGGGAGTTATAAACAAAATATTACAAAATTCAACAACTGGGAAAATGCTCGTTTTTTATAAAAAAAAAATATTTTTATTTTTTATTTTTATTTTCTTAAGGATAACTTACAGCCAATAATTTTGTAGTGAACAATAATAGGAAGCTTAGAGCCATTTACAAGTTACCACTGATAATGACAATAATAATAACGTGAATTTAGAACTGATATTAAGTATAAAGAAGATATTAAACAAGAAGATACTAAATTGTACATTAGAAAACATGTTGACATAAACAAGACTGTAATAAAAGAAGGAAATGCTAAGCCTGGTCATCACAAAATCGCCCTACAACCTGCTTCCTTATAGTATCTATATTCGTGAAAAAGGGGTCAATATCAATGTCAGCATTCAGGGTGTTGAAAGTTTCGCATACCCTTATAAAATAGGAATTACGCCTGTATTTGGTTTTAAAGCCAGGTACATGAAGGGGTGCCCTATTTCTAAGTGCCCGGCTAGGAGTGCGGAGAGATATTTTAGATAATAGTTCAGGACAATCAATCGAGCCATTTAAAATTCGTAGTAAAAGTGAGATGTCAGCTATGTTTCTTCGCAAAGCCAATGGCAGCAAATGATGGCGGATACATTATATTACCTTCTCTTAGTATGATCTTGAAAAGATATACGATGTTGAAACCAGAATTTTAAACACATTTATTTCTGGTTGTAGTAGCAGTTTCTGTAGTTAAAATATTTTATAATTCCATATAATTTAACAGTGAGGTACATGAAATTTAACGTAGGTAAAACTTATATGAAAACACATTTTTGTTACTATATCAAAACTATATTTGGATACATCTCTAGTGGGTTATATTTTTTTGGTTCCTTACCAATGTGTACAAACGAAACCCTATTGGTAGGATTTCATTCTGTGGATGTCTGTCCATCTGTCTGTTTATTCCTATTATTACTATTACCACTCCTACTCTTTTTATGTGTAGACCACGAATTTTGGTTAAATAAAATAATCATTATCTACATCATAATAACTGTATTAACGACATCGGTTTATTATAATTTAATGCTCATGGGAATTGTCCAATAGAGTTGAAAATATAATTTGGTTGTAAAAGCCATTATCTATCACATATATTCGACTATAATGAAATGAGCTCTAAGGAGAATTCCAACATGGTAAAACTTTTCTACATAGGATTAGAATGTTCCTTGCTACAGGATCTCAGTCCCATGGAAAAAAGACCAATTTATTATAGAATGCATTAGAAAAGTAAACACTTGGGATATTTATCGCAATTGTAATCGAAAATTGTAAGAATACTGCTATATGGATAGAAAAATTGTAAAAAATACACTAAGGGGAAAAAAAGCATTTTGTAAGAAATATCACCAGTCCTTCGTTTGATTCGATGATTTGTTTGAACATGTAATAATTCATCAAAAATAGTTATATATTTCCAGTCGGGACTTTGTTATTCCAGAAATCATATATCACTAGTTAATTAGAAAATATCTGAGAATTATCCATAAGATTAGATTAAAACTGCCAAGTTTTACATTGCAACTCAAAATAACTTCAAGATTTTAAAAATAAAACTGTTGACAGATAATAAATACTCATTAACAATAATTATTAATTGTATTGTATATCAGTATTCTATATGTTTCTAAAAGGATCTAAAACTAGCGATTTAAAAAACATTGCAAAAATATTTATTTTAATTTAAACCAATAATAGTTCAACCTTTAATCCGTGACACAATCGCGTACCAAAATGAGAATTAAAATCTCACGTCCAGAATTACCACGTAAACCTGACAAATTACTAATAAATCTGTCACATCCCTCCCTAAAACAGGAAATATACAGGCTCCGAAATTATACGGCTTGCCCAAAATCCACAAGGATAACGCCCACTTGAGACCTATTTTAATCTAAATCGACAGCCCCACTTATCGTCTGTCATGGGCATTCTTCAACCGCCCAAGTGTAAAACGACATCTTGCCTGAAAAACACGCGGCATTTCGTAAGCACTGGTAAAAAGGTAAAACTGGCTGAAGACGAAATCATGATGAGCTTAGACGTCGAGTCTCTTTTTACTAATGTGCTTATTTCTGAGTTCGCTAGTGTAAGGAACGACAGGGCTGAGGACCTACTAATTAGGTCCTATCGGACCTACCGATCAGGACCTATGCCAACATGCTTGAATATTGCCTGACATTATGCTACTTTCTATGGATCAGCGAATATAATAAATCGAAGGAAAATCCATGGGATGCTTTTTGTCAAAGAGAGTTATCCTCTTTAATATTAAATATTTTGAGTATCTTGCAATCAAACTTCCAACATCAAAAACATTATTTAGATTTGCTACGATGACGATTCTTTCTGTTCACGCCAGTGAGGTTTGTGTGAGAATTAGCGTAAATTCCCATCTCCTACTCACTTGTCTAATCAAAGAAAATCCCTTTTATAAATTCTTCCGCTACAATCAAATATTGTCGGTACCTATTTAAACATGCCGCGACGCCGCGCCGATCTGAACCGCCCAACGCTACGGATCGCCCCGTCGGAACGACGGGTAGGATATAATGTTGACTTGGCTGGGCGCGTGTTCGAATCAATTCGCTCCCCAACAAAAGATGAGATTATCGTTTTTTCTCGCTGCAAACCGCCGCATCGCATCACACGAACGTATGTGTTGATTAGCCCGCATCGCGATCCGTGTGAAACCTCAGTGAGTGACAGTTAAACGAGAAGCAGAGGTGGTGGAGTCCTGCAGCACAGACGGAACCAACAAAACCGTAAGTACCGACATCCTGTGTTTCCACTTAAAATATCCGCTCCTGGGTACTAAAGTACACCAGGTGGTCCTTCAATCTAGCAAACTCACACGGATCTCACGCAAATTTATAAACCGCCTAGAGAGCTATTCTGATTAACGAGGCCAGACCTCTAGGTACCCGCATCATCACTTTCTATATCCTAAAGGTGTATGTATACAACCTATCGCTAAAATTATTATCCATCTCACCTCCATACACTCAACAATAAAATCCACCCATGAAGTAAAAAAGAGCGCTTTTTAGCTTTTTTATATCAAGTTTACGAAGATAATTGACAATACTCTTGGATATTGATGTATCGTAGTCCCTCACATACATACGAGCAGATATTTGCGTTACAACTCCTAACATCATCCCTACCATCTACGCTCAGTGCAAACTTCGCTAGTAAATCGAACACTCGACCTATGTGACGCTGAGCATTTTCATCATGAGATGGAACTCGTAAACGATGTCCTTAGGACAAATGGATAAAAATATGACACACGTACACGATACAATATGGAGGTGTTGGAGCATCAGTCCAACATACCCACAACAAAAAAGAAATTTCTACAGAATCGAAACCTCAAACTCGCTCAAATCTACACGAGTCAGCTGCAGTTGATTACCAACTAAATTCGGCATTTTACGCACAGTCAGGTGATGACTAATGTCATTTCTCCTGATCGATACGAATTAAACACGCTTATTTCTCACCCCACTTACAACTATTGCATCACTGCACACGATATAAAACGCAGTACATTTCGATCGATCGATATCATTCCCTGGAGGGCAGTAACCGCGCATTAACAAGTACTCGCGCTCTACACTTCACTTCGAGTCAACAAATCACGCATAGTATACGCGACTACCATTATCTTCGAATCTATCGCGGCGCTTCAACTTCGGATACACAACCACGCCTTCATCTCGCGCCCACACTACCTACACAACGGCGAAATAACAATCAAGGCGTTACGAACTGGCAACCTACTACAGACCTTCTAAATAAATACTTCAACTTCAACATCCACGACTTTTAATCACGGAGAAAACTTCTCGATGAGAACCACCCTTCGCTCACAATCAATTGGAGTCTAGTGAAGGGTGGCCACTCTCACAGAGGTAAGCCGAAAACTGAGAAGATTACGAGTATGTTTATCATACTCCAAGGACGTGATAAAGTGAGTAAGTCAAATGCTGATTAAAAACGATATTAAAACGCTCTCAAACAGACCCAAAGTATAGCTCAGTCTGTATAGGATTTAATACCACTGTAAATCCTGAGTACGAACAAATCGAGTGCAGTTGTGGGTTGGCTTATATTAGACGAACGAAGCGACCAATGGAGGCTGTTAAAAATATTCCGCGAGAAAAATCGGCAACCTGCGAATACATTTTGGACAGCGGAATAAACCACTGGGTGCAGTTTTGAAATCCCGTTCTGATATCTAATTAACAATTCTCCCCGTGTGATAGGAAAAGCCAATGAAATAAGAAGAAACCCGAACTTTAATAGAGACGAAGGTTTCAAACTCTCTACTCACCGTAACAATTCTTTGAAAATGTTCTCAACGCCCATTGTCGAGCGAAACAAGATACAGTGAGTGCAGTGTGCGATGCGGAATTCGTACGCCGTTTCCGTCAGACAATGGCACTTGCAACATTGCTAAAACGTCGTGTGCTACACACCTAACGCTATAAATCCGTTTTTATCTTGTTTATAATCTCTATAAATTTAATACTAAGCGTAATATAATCAAACATGTTCATGGATATTATATGAGGTTCTTTTTTTATTATTTACTCAAAACTGTGTATCTATAATGTAGTAAGATTCAATTTTTTTAAATATTCAGATTCAGCTTCAAAGATTCAGATCCAACGATGTATTCATTGAATTCCTGAATTAAATAATAATAAATGAAAGTACGTCGGATTATATAGAAGATAGATTCAGTAACGTCTGAATGCTTTCAGCTCTCTGCAGTAGATCTGTACGAATGTCTCTCTCCCTCCTGAAATCGAATTTTCAAATACTACTAGTTTAGAATCTTCGAAGAGAACAAAGTTTGGGATGAGATTCGGAGCTACCACTTTTAGGGAGAGTAGCTTGACCAAACCATTGAGATTATAAGACACGATCTTAAATTAGTATAAACAATTATTGGAATAATCATGACAGCAGATGAAAGTGAAAGAAAGCCGATACAAGGTAATCGAATAGACACTGACACCTAAATAGAGAGCCAAGCTGTGCTGTAAGAACTGATAAATCAAAAACTATCCTTGAAACTCACCTACAAAGAGAACATTTAACCCTCCGTCACGCGCCTGGGTCACCGGAATTCCGGCTCAATGTGTAACAACATACTAGAGTTGTCATAATAATGAACAGAGCAATTGGATTGCGAGTGTTATTATTATTTTTTGGGATATACTATTTAAGATTTTCCGAGATTAAACAGAAAATTTAGATTTCAAAGGCCAGGATGGACCGGACCAATCAGATTAAATTATAATTAAACATAATCAATAATAATCATACTATATTAATTCAAATATTACATTATTATATATTATTAAATATAATAATATAATATATAATATTATATATATATATATATATATATATATATATATATATATATATATATATATATATATATATATATATATATATATATATATATATATATATATATATATATATATATATATATATATATATATATATATATATATATATATATATATATATATATATATATATATATATATATATATATATATATATATATATATATATATATATATATATATATATATATATATATATATATATATATATATATATATATATATAAATATATATATATATATATATATATATATATATATATATATATATATATATATATATATATATATATATATATATATATATATATATATATATATATATATATTATATATATATATATATATATATATATATATATATATATATATATATATATATATATATATATATATATATATATATATATATATATATATATATATATATATATATATATATATATATATATATATATATATATATATATATATATATATATATATATATATATATATATATATATATATATATAT
>OX155963.1:0-217135 GCA_944548615.1 Micropterix aruncella
AAAATTGAATCCTGGCTGGGTATCGAACCAGGGTACCCTGGTCTGTAAAACAGTGTTTTTGCCCGTCGGCCATTTGGCGTTTTTTCTCTATCGGCAGAGAAGTGCTATATATGTTTTGTCAGATATTTTTCTATATTTCTATTGCAACCTTATGAAACCACCGGTAGGATCTGGCATGAAATTTAAATTTTCAAATTTGAGGGTAGGACATTTCATTTCAGGTCCGGCTCGGCATCGCCCGGCCCCGCTTGGCCCCGCCCGACGCCGGTACTAAAACTTGTATTTTCGATGAAAAAAAAAGAACTGTAATAGAGAGAGCTAAAATATTGTGTTTTTTGAAATGTTAATACTATTTTGGTAATATCAAGAGAAGTTAAAACGAAAAAAAAATTGAATCCTGGCTGGGTATCGAACCCGGGTACCCTGGTCTGTAAAACAGTGTTTTTGCCCGTCGGCCATTTGGCGTTTTTTCTCTATCGGCAGAGAAGTGCTATATATGTTTTGTCAGATATTTTTCTATATTTCTGTTGCAACCTTATGAAACCACCGGTAGGATCTGGCATGAAATTGAAATTTTCAAATTTGAGAGTAGGTCATTTCATTTCAGGTCCGGCTCGGCATCGCCCGGCCCCGCTTGGCCCCGCCCGACGCCGGTACTAAAACTTGTATTTTCGATGAAAAAAAAAGAACTGTAATAGAGAGAGCTAAAATATTGTGTTTTTTGAAATGTTAATACTATTTTGGTAATATCAAGAGAAGAAAAAACGAAAAAAAAATTGAGTCCTGGCTGGGTATCGAACCCGGGTACCCTGGTCTGTAAAACAGTGTTTTTGCCCGTTGGCCATTTGGCGTTTTTTCTCTATCGGCAGAGAAGTTCTATATATGTTTTGTCAGATATTTTTCTATATTTCTATTGCAACCTTATGAAACCACCGGTAGGATCTGGCATGAAATTTAAATTTTCAAATTTGAGGGTAGGACATTTCATTTCAGGTCCGGCTCGGTATCGCCCGGCCCCGCTTGGCCCCGCCCGACGCCGGTACTAAAACTTGTATTTTCGATGAAAAAAAAAGAACTGTAATAGAGAGAGCTAAAATATTGTGTTTTTTGAAATGTTAATACTATTTTGGTAATATCAAGAGAAGAAAAAACGAAAAAAAAATTGAATCCTGGCTGGGTATCGAACCCGGGTACCCTGGTCTGTAAAACAGTGTTTTTGCCCGTCGGCCATTTGGCGTTTTTTCTCTATCGGCAGAGAAGTTCTATATATGTTTTGTCAGATATTTTTCTATATTTCTGTTGCAACCTTATGAAACCACCGGTAGGATCTGGCATGAAATTGAAATTTTCAAATTTGAGAGTAGGTCATTTCATTTCAGGTCCGGCTCGGCATCGCCCGGCCCCGCTTGGCCCCGCCCGACGCCGGTACTAAAACTTGTATTTTCGATGAAAAAAAAAGAACTGTAATAGAGAGAGCTAAAATATTGTGTTTTTTGAAATGTTAATACTATTTTGGTAATATCAAGAGAAGAAAAAACGAAAAAAAAAATGAGTCCTGGCTGGGTATCGAACCCGGGTACCCTGGTCTGTAAAACAGTGTTTTTGCCCGTCGGCCATTTGGCGTTTTTTCTCTATCGGCAGAGAAGTTCTATATATGTTTTGTCAGATATTTTTCTATATTTCTGTTGCAACCTTATGAAACCACCGGTAGGATCTGGCATGAAATTGAAATTTTCAAATTTGAGGGTAGGTCATTTCATTTCAGGTCCGGCTCGGCATCGCCCGGCCCCGCTTGGCCCCGCCCCACGCCGGTACTAAAACTTGTATTTTCGATGAAAAAAAAAGAACTGTAATAGAGAGAGCTAAAATATTGTGTTTTTTGAAATGTTAATACTATTTTGGTAATATCAAGAGAAGAAAAAACGAAAAAAAAATTGAGTCCCGGCTGGGTATCGAACCCGGGTACCCTGGTCTGTAAAACAGTGTTTTTGCCCGTCGGCCATTTGGCGTTTTTTCTCTATCGGCAGAGAAGTTCTATATATGTTTTGTCAGATATTTTTCTATATTTCTGTTGCAACCTTATGAAACCACCGGTAGGATCTGGCATGAAATTGAAATTTTCAAATTTGAGGGTAGGTCATTTCATTTCAGGTCCGGCTCGGCATCGCCCGGCCCCGCTTGGCCCCGCCCGACGCCGGTACTAAAACTTGTATTTTCGTTGAAAAAAAAAGAACTGTAATAGAGAGAGCTAAAATATTGTGTTTTTTGAAATGTTAATACTATTTTGGTAATATCAAGAGAAGAAAAAACGAAAAAAAAATTGAGTCCTGGCTGGGTATCGAACCCGGGTACCCTGGTCTGTAAAACAGTGTTTTTGCCCGTCGGCCATTTGGCGTTTTTTCTCTATCGGCAGAGAAGTTCTATATATGTTTTGTCAGATATTTTTCTATATTTCTGTTGCTACCTTATGAAACCACCGGTAGGATCTAGCATGACATTTAAATTTTCAAATTTGAGGGTAGGACATTTCATTTCAGGTCCGGCTCGGCATCGCCCGGCCCCGCTTGGCCCCGCCCGACGCCGGTACTAAAACTTGTATTTTCGATGAAAAAAAAAGAACTGTAATAGAGAGAGCTAAAATATTGTGTTTTTTGAAATGTTAATACTATTTTGGTAATATCAAGAGAAGAAAAAACGAAAAAAAAAATTGAATCCTGGCTGGGTATCGAACCCGGGTACCCTGGTCTGTAAAACAGTGTTTTTGCCCGTCGGCCATTTGGCGTTTTTTCTCTATCGGCAGAGAAGTGCTATATATGTTTTGTCAGATATTTTTCTATATTTCTATTGCAACCTTATGAAACCACCGGTAGGATCTGGCATGAAATTTAAATTTTCAAATTTGAGGGTAGGACATTTCATTTCAGGTCCGGCTCGGCATCGCCCGGCCCCGCTTGGCCCCGCCCGACGCCGGTACTAAAACTTGTATTTTCGATGAAAAAAAAAGAACTGTAATAGAGAGAGCTAAAATATTGTGTTTTTTGAAATGTTAATACTATTTTGGTAATATCAAGAGAAGAAAAAACGAAAAAAAAATTGAATCCTGGCTGGGTATCGAACCCGGGTACCCTGGTCTGTAAAACAGTGTTTTTGCCCGTCGGCCATTTGGCGTTTTTTCTCTATCGGCAGAGAAGTTCTATATATGTTTTGTCAGATATTTTTCTATATTTCTGTTGCAACCTTATGAAACCACCGGTAGGATCTGGCATGAAATTGAAATTTTCAAATTTGAGAGTAGGTCATTTCATTTCAGGTCCGGCTCGGCATCGCCCGGCCCCGCTTGGCCCCGCCCGACGCCGGTACTAAAACTTGTATTTTCGATGAAAAAAAAAGAACTGTAATAGAGAGAGCTAAAATATTGTGTTTTTTGACATGTTAATACTATTTTGGTAATATCAAGAGAAGAAAAAACGAAAAAAAAAATGAGTCCTGGCTGGGTATCGAACCCGGGTACCCTGGTCTGTAAAACAGTGTTTTTGCCCGTCGGCCATTTGGCGTTTTTTCTCTATCGGCAGAGAAGTTCTATATATGTTTTGTCAGATATTTTTCTATATTTCTGTTGCAACCTTATGAAACCACCGGTAGGATCTGGCATGAAATTGAAATTTTCAAATTTGAGGGTAGGTCATTTCAGGTCCGGCTCGGCATCGCCCGGCCCCGCTTGGCCCCGCCCGACGCCGGTACTAAAACTTGTATTTTCGATGAAAAAAAAGAACTGTAATAGAGAGAGCTAAAATATTGTGTTTTTTGAAATGTTAATACTATTTTGGTAATATCAAGAGAAGAAAAAACGAAAAAAAAATTGAGTCCCGGCTGGGTATCGAACCCGGGTACCCTGGTCTGTAAAACAGTGTTTTTGCCCGTCGGCCATTTGGCGTTTTTTCTCTATCGGCAGAGAAGTTCTATATATGTTTTGTCAGATATTTTTCTATATTTCTGTTGCAACCTTATGAAACCACCGGTAGGATCTGGCATGAAATTGAAATTATCAAATTTGAGGGTAGGTCATTTCATTTCAGGTCCGGCTCGGCATCGCCCGGCCCCGCTTGGCCCCGCCCGACGCCGGTACTAAAACTTGTATTTTCGATGAAAAAAAAAGAACTGTAATAGAGAGAGCTAAAATATTGTGTTTTTTGAAATGTTAATACTATTTTGGTAATATCAAGAGAAGAAAAAACGAAAAAAAAATTGAGTCCTGGCTGGGTATCGAACCCGGGTACCCTGGTCTATAAAACAGTGTTTTTGCCCGTCGGCCATTTGGCGTTTTTTCTCTATCGGCAGAGAAGTTCTATATATGTTTTGTCAGATATTTTTCTATATTTCTGTTGCAACCTTATGAAACCACCGGTAGGATCTGGCATGAAATTGAAATTTTCAAATTTGAGGGTAGGTCATTTCATTTCAGGTCCGGCTCGGCATCGCCCGGCCCCGCTTGGCCCCGCCCGACGCCGGTACTAAAACTTGTATTTTCGATGAAAAAAAAGAACTGTAATAGAGAGAGCTAAAATATTGTGTTTTTTGAAATGTTAATACTATTTTGGTAATATCAAGAGAAGAAAAAACGAAAAAAAAAATTGAGTCCCGGCTGGGTATCGAACCCGGGTACCCTGGTCTGTAAAACAGTGTTTTTGCCCGTCGGCCATTTGGCGTTTTTTCTCTATCGGCAGAGAAGTTCTATATATGTTTTGTCAGATATTTTTCTATATTTCTGTTGCAACCTTATGAAACCACCGGTAGGATCTGGCATGAAATTGAAATTTTCAAATTTGAGGGTAGGTCATTTCATTTCAGGTCCGGCTCGGCATCGCCCGGCCCCGCTTTGCCCGTCGGCCATTTGGCGTTTTTTCTCTATCGGCAGAGAAGTTCTATATATGTTTTGTCAGATATTTTTCTATATTTCTGTTGCAACCTTATGAAACCACCGGTAGGATCTTTCATGAAATTGAAATTTTCAAATTTGAGAGTAGGTCATTTCATTTCAGGTCCGGCTCGGCATCGCCCGGCCCCGCTTGGCCCCGCCCGACGCCGGTACTAAAACTTGTATTTTCGATGAAAAAAAAGAACTGTAATAGAGAGAGCTAAAATATTGTGTTTTTTGAAATGTTAATACTATTTTGGTAATATCAAGAGAAGAAAAAACGAAAAAAAAATGAGTCCTGGCTGGGTATCGAACCCGGGTACCCTGGTCTGTAAAACAGTGTTTTTGCCCGTCGGCCATTTGGCGTTTTTTCTCTATCGGCAGAGAAGTTCTATATATGTTTTGTCAGATATTTTTCTATATTTCTGTTGCAACCTTATGAAACCACCGGTAGGATCTGGCATGAAATTGAAATTTTCAAATTTGAGGGTAGGTCATTTCATTTCAGGTCCGGCTCGGCATCGCCCGGCCCCGCTTGGCCCCGCCCGACGCCGGTACTAAAACTTGTATTTTCGATGAAAAAAAAAGAACTGTAATAGAGAGAGCTAAAATATTGTGTTTTTTGAAATGTTAATACTATTTTGGTAATATCAAGAGAAGAAAAAACGAAAAAAAAATTGAGTCCCGGCTGGGTATCGAACCCGGGTACCCTGGTCTGTAAAACAGTGTTTTTGCCCGTCGGCCATTTGGCGTTTTTTCTCTATCGGCAGAGAAGTTCTATATATGTTTTGTCAGATATTTTTCTATATTTCTGTTGCAACCTTATGAAACCACCGGTAGGATCTGGCATGAAATTGAAATTTTCAAATTTGAGGGTAGGTCATTTCATTTCAGGTCCGGCTCGGCATCGCCCGGCCCCGCTTGGCCCCGCCCGACGCCGGTACTAAAACTTGTATTTTCGATGAAAAACAAGAACTGTAATAGAGAGAGCTAAAATATTGTGTTTTTTGAAATGTTAATACTATTTTGGTAATATCAAGAGAAGTAAAAACGAAAAAAAAATTGAGTCCCGGCTGGGTATCGAACCCGGGTACCCTGGTCTGTAAAACAGTGTTTTTGCCCGTCGGCCATTTGGCGTTTTTTCTCTATCGGCAGAGAAGTTCTATATATGTTTTGTCAGATATTTTTCTATATTTCTGTTGCAACCTTATGAAACCACCGGTAGGATCTGGCATGAAATTGAAATTTTCAAATTTGAGGGTAGGTCATTTCATTTCAGGTCCGGCTCGGCATCGCCCGGCCCCGCTTGGCCCCGCCCGACGCCGGTACTAAAACTTGTATTTTCGTTGAAAAAAAAAGAACTGTAATAGAGAGAGCTAAAATATTGTGTTTTTTGAAATGTTAATACTATTTTGGTAATATCAAGAGAAGAAAAAACGAAAAAAAAATTGAGTCCTGGCTGGGTATCGAACCCGGGTACCCTGGTCTGTAAAACAGTGTTTTTGCCCGTCGGCCATTTGGCGTTTTTTCTCTATCGGCAGAGAAGTTCTATATATGTTTTGTCAGATATTTTTCTATATTTCTGTTGCAACCTTATGAAACCACCGGTAGGATCTGGCATGAAATTGAAATTTTCAAATTTGAGGGTAGGTCATTTCATTTCAGGTCCGGCTCGGCATCGCCCGGCCCCGCTTGGCCCCGCCCGACGCCGGTACTAAAACTTGTATTTTCGATGAAAAAAAAAGAACTGTAATAGAGAGAGCTAAAATATTGTGTTTTTTGAAATGTTAATACTATTTTGGTAATATCAAGAGAAGAAAAAACGAAAAAAAAAATTGAATCCTGGCTGGGTATCGAACCAGGGTACCCTGGTCTGTGAAACAGTGTTTTTGCCCGTCGGCCATTTGGCGTTTTTTCTCTATCGGCAGAGAAGTGCTATATATGTTTTGTCAGATATTTTTCTATATTTCTATTGCAACCTTATGAAACCACCGGTAGGATCTGGCATGAAATTTAAATTTTCAAATTTGAGGGTAGGACATTTCATTTCAGGTCCGGCTCGGCATCGCCCGGCCCCGCTTGGCCCCGCCCGACGCCGGTACTAAAACTTGTATTTTCGATGAAAAAAAAAGAACTGTAATAGAGAGAGCTAAAATATTGTGTTTTTTGAAATGTTAATACTATTTTGGTAATATCAAGAGAAGTTAAAACGAAAAAAAAATTGAATCCTGGCTGGGTATCGAACCCGGGTACCCTGGTCTGTAAAACAGTGTTTTTGCCCGTCGGCCATTTGGCGTTTTTTCTCTATCGGCAGAGAAGTGCTATATATGTTTTGTCAGATATTTTTCTATATTTCTGTTGCAACCTTATGAAACCACCGGTAGGATCTGGCATGAAATTGAAATTTTCAAATTTGAGAGTAGGTCATTTCATTTCAGGTCCGGCTCGGCATCGCCCGGCCCCGCTTGGCCCCGCCCGACGCCGGTACTAAAACTTGTATTTTCGATGAAAAAAAAAGAACTGTAATAGAGAGAGCTAAAATATTGTGTTTTTTGAAATGTTAATACTATTTTGGTAATATCAAGAGAAGAAAAAACGAAAAAAAAATTGAGTCCTGGCTGGGTATCGAACCCGGGTACCCTGGTCTGTAAAACAGTGTTTTTGCCCGTCGGCCATTTGGCGTTTTTTCTCTATCGGCAGAGAAGTTCTATATATGTTTTGTCAGATATTTTTCTATATTTCTATTGCAACCTTATGAAACCACCGGTAGGATCTGGCATGAAATTTAAATTTTCAAATTTGAGGGTAGGACATTTCATTTCAGGTCCGGCTCGGCATCGCCCGGCCCCGCTTGGCCCCGCCCGACGCCGGTACTAAAACTTGTATTTTCGATGAAAAAAAAAGAACTGTAATAGAGAGAGCTAAAATATTGTGTTTTTTGAAATGTTAATACTATTTTGGTAATATCAAGAGAAGAAAAAACGAAAAAAAATTGAATCCTGGCTGGGTATCGAACCCGGGTACCCTGGTCTGTAAAACAGTGTTTTTGCCCGTCGGCCATTTGGCGTTTTTTCTCTATCGGCAGAGAAGTTCTATATATGTTTTGTCAGATATTTTTCTATATTTCTGTTGCAACCTTATGAAACCACCGGTAGGATCTGGCATGAAATTGAAATTTTCAAATTTGAGGGTAGGTCATTTCATTTCAGGTCCGGCTCGGCATCGCCCGGCCCCGCTTGGCCCCGCCCGACGCCGGTACTAAAACTTGTATTTTCGATGAAAAAAAAAGAACTGTAATAGAGAGAGCTAAAATATTGTGTTTTTTGAAATGTTAATACTATTTTGGTAATATCAAGAGAAGAAAAAACGAAAAAAAAAATGAGTCCTGGCTGGGTATCGAACCCGGGTACCCTGGTCTGTAAAACAGTGTTTTTGCCCGTCGGCCATTTGGCGTTTTTTCTCTATCGGCAGAGAAGTTCTATATATATTTGTCAGATATTTTTCTATATTTCTGTTGCAACCTTATGAAACCACCGGTAGGATCTGGCATGAAATTGAAATTTTCAAATTTGAGGGTAGGTCATTTCATTTCAGGTCCGGCTCGGCATCGCCCGGCCCCGCTTGGCCCCGCCCGACGCCGGTACTAAAACTTGTATTTTCGATGAAAAAAAAAGAACTGTAATAGAGAGAGCTAAAATATTGTGTTTTTTGAAATGTTAATACTATTTTGGTAATATCAAGAGAAGAAAAAACGAAAAAAAAATTGAGTCCCGGCTGGGTATCGAACCCGGGTACCCTGGTCTGTAAAACAGTGTTTTTGCCCGTCGGCCATTTGGCGTTTTTTCTCTATCGGCAGAGAAGTTCTATATATGTTTTGTCAGATATTTTTCTATATTTCTGTTGCAACCTTATGAAACCACCGGTAGGATCTGGCATGAAATTGAAATTTTCAAATTTGAGGGTAGGTCATTTCATTTCAGGTCCGGCTCGGCATCGCCCGGCCCCGCTTGGCCCCGCCCGACGCCGGTACTAAAACTTGTATTTTCGTTGAAAAAAAAAGAACTGTAATAGAGAGAGCTAAAATATTGTGTTTTTTGAAATGTTAATACTATTTTGGTAATATCAAGAGAAGAAAAAACGAAAAAAAAATTGAGTCCTGGCTGGGTATCGAACCCGGGTACCCTGGTCTGTAAAACAGTGTTTTTGCCCGTCGGCCATTTGGCGTTTTTTCTCTATCGGCAGAGAAGTTCTATATATGTTTTGTCAGATATTTTTCTATATTTCTTTTGCTACCTTATGAAACCACCGGTAGGATCTAGCATGAAATTTAAATTTTCAAATTTGAGGGTAGGACATTTCATTTCAGGTCCGGCTCGGCATCGCCCGGCCCCGCTTGGCCCCGCCCGACGCCGGTACTAAAACTTGTATTTTCGATGAAAAAAAAAGAACTGTAATAGAGAGAGCTAAAATATTGTGTTTTTTGAAATGTTAATACTATTTTGGTAATATCAAGAGAAGAAAAAACGAAAAAAAAAATTGAATCCTGGCTGGGTATCGAACCCGGGTACCCTGGTCTGTAAAACAGTGTTTTTGCCCGTCGGCCATTTGGCGTTTTTTCTCTATCGGCAGAGAAGTGCTATATATGTTTTGTCAGATATTTTTCTATATTTCTATTGCAACCTTATGAAACCACCGGTAGGATCTGGCATGAAATTTAAATTTTCAAATTTGAGGGTAGGACATTTCATTTCAGGTCCGGCTCGGCATCGCCCGGCCCCGCTTGGCCCCGCCCGACGCCGGTACTAAAACTTGTATTTTCGATGAAAAAAAAAGAACTGTAATAGAGAGAGCTAAAATATTGTGTTTTTTGAAATGTTAATACTATTTTGGTAATATCAAGAGAAGAAAAAACGAAAAAAAAATTGAATCCTGGCTGGGTATCGAACCCGGGTACCCTGGTCTGTAAAACAGTGTTTTTGCCCGTCGGCCATTTGGCGTTTTTTCTCTATCGGCAGAGAAGTTCTATATATGTTTTGTCAGATATTTTTCTATATTTCTGTTGCAACCTTATGAAACCACCGGTAGGATCTGGCATGAAATTGAAATTTTCAAATTTGAGAGTAGGTCATTTCATTTCAGGTCCGGCTCGGCATCGCCCGGCCCCGCTTGGCCCCGCCCGACGCCGGTACTAAAACTTGTATTTTCGATGAAAAAAAAAGAACTGTAATAGAGAGAGCTAAAATATTGTGTTTTTTGAAATGTTAATACTATTTTGGTAATATCAAGAGAAGAAAAAACGAAAAAAAAATTGAGTCCCGGCTGGGTATCGAACCCGGGTACCCTGGTCTGTAAAACAGTGTTTTTGCCCGTCGGCCATTTGGCGTTTTTTCTCTATCGGCAGAGAAGTTCTATATATGTTTTGTCAGATATTTTTCTATATTTCTGTTGCAACCTTATGAAACCACCGGTAGGATCTGGCATGAAATTGAAATTTTCAAATTTGAGGGTAGGTCATTTCATTTCAGGTCCGGCTCGGCATCGCCCGGCCCCGCTTGGCCCCGCCCGACGCCGGTACTAAAACTTGTATTTTCGATGAAAAAAAAAGAACTGTAATAGAGAGAGCTGAAATATTGTGTTTTTTGAAATGTTAATACTATTTTGGTAATATCAAGAGAAGAAAAAACGAAAAAAAAATTGAGTCCTGGCTGGGTATCGAACCCGGGTACCCTGGTCTGTAAAACAGTGTTTTTGCCCGTCGGCCATTTGGCGTTTTTTCTCTATCGGCAGAGAAGTTCTATATATGTTTTGTCAGATATTTTTCTATATTTCTGTTGCAACCTTATGAAACCACCGGTAGGATCTGGCATGAAATTGAAATTTTCAAATTTGAGGGTAGGTCATTTCATTTCAGGTCCGGCTCGGCATCGCCCGGCCCCGCTTGGCCCCGCCCGACGCCGGTACTAAAACTTGTATTTTCGATGAAAAAAAAGAACTGTAATAGAGAGAGCTAAAATATTGTGTTTTTTGAAATGTTAATACTATTTTGGTAATATCAAGAGAAGAAAAAACGAAAAAAAAATTGAGTCCCGGCTGGGTATCGAACCCGGGTACCCTGGTCTGTAAAACAGTGTTTTTGCCCGTCGGCCATTTGGCGTTTTTTCTCTATCGGCAGAGAAGTTCTATATATGTTTTGTCAGATATTTTTCTATATTTCTGTTGCAACCTTATGAAACCACCGGTAGGATCTGGCATAAAATTGAAATTTTCAAATTTGAGGGTAGGTCATTTCATTTCAGGTCCGGCTCGGCATCGCCCGGCCCCGCTTGGCCCCGCCCGACGCCGGTACTAAAACTTGTATTTTCGTTGAAAAAAAAAAGAACTGTAATAGAGAGAGCTAAAATATTGTGTTTTTTGAAATGTTAATACTATTTTGGTAATATCAAGAGAAGAAAAAACGAAAAAAAAAATTGAGTCCTGGCTGGGTATCGAACCCGGGTACCCTGGTCTGTAAAACAGTGTTTTTGCCCGTCGGCCATTTGGCGTTTTTTCTCTATCGGCAGATAAGTTCTATATATGTTTTGTCAGATATTTTTCTATATTTCTGTTGCTACCTTATGAAACCACCGGTAGGATCTAGCATGAAATTTAAATTTTCAAATTTGAGGGTAGGACATTTCATTTCAGGTCCGGCTCGGCATCGCCCGGCCCCGCTTGGCCCCGCCCGACGCCGGTACTAAAACTTGTATTTTCGAAAAAAAAAAAAGAACTGTAATAGAGAGAGCTAAAATATTGTGTTTTTTGAAATGTTAATACTATTTTGGTAATATCAAGAGAAGAAAAAACGAAAAAAAAAAATGAATCCTGGCTGGGTATCGAACCAGGGTACCCTGGTCTGTAAAACAGTGTTTTTGCCCGTCGGCCATTTGGCGTTTTTTCTCTATCGGCAGAGAAGTGCTATATATGTTTTGTCAGATATTTTTCTATATTTCTATTGCAACCTTATGAAACCACCGGTAGGATCTGGCATGAAATTTAAATTTTCAAATTTGAGGGTAGGACATTTCATTTCAGGTCCGGCTCGGCATCGCCCGGCCCCGCTTGGCCCCGCCCGACGCCGGTACTAAAACTTGTATTTTCGATGAAAAAAAAAGAACTGTAATAGAGAGAGCTAAAATATTGTGTTTTTTGAAATGTTAATACTATTTTGGTAATATCAAGAGAAGTTAAAACGAAAAAAAAATTGAATCCTGGCTGGGTATCGAACCCGGGTACCCTGGTCTGTAAAACAGTGTTTTTGCCCGTCGGCCATTTGGCGTTTTTTCTCTATCGGCAGAGAAGTGCTATATATGTTTTGTCAGATATTTTTCTATATTTCTGTTGCAACCTTATGAAACCACCGGTAGGATCTGGCATGAAATTGAAATTTTCAAATTTGAGAGTAGGTCATTTCATTTCAGGTCCGGCTCGGCATCGCCCGGCCCCGCTTGGCCCCGCCCGACGCCGGTACTAAAACTTGTATTTTCGATGAAAAAAAAAAGAACTGTAATAGAGAGAGCTAAAATATTGTGTTTTTTGAAATGTTAATACTATTTTGTCAGATTTGAAAATTCAAATTTCGAACCAAATGTCAGATTTGAAAATTCAAATTTCGAACCAACTGTCAAATTTGAAAATTCAAATTTCGAACCAACTGTCAGATTTGAAAATTCAAATTTTGAACCAACTGTCAGATTTGAAAATTCAAATTTCGAACCAACTGTCAGATTTGAAAATTCATATTTCGAACCAACTGTCAGATTTGAAAATTCGAATTTCGAACCAACCGTCAAATTTGAAAATTCAAATTTCGAACCAACTGTCAGATTTGAAAATTCAAATTTGGAACAACTCTGACAGTTGGTTCGAAATTTGAATTTTCAAATTTGACAGTTGGTTCGACTTTTGAATTTTCAAATTTGACAGTTGGTTCGACATTCGAATTTTCAAATCTGACAGTTGGTTCAAAATTTGAATTTTCAAATCTGACAGTCGGTTCGAAATTTGAATTTTCAAATTTGACATTTGGTACGAAATTTAAATTTTCAAATCTGACAGTTGGTTCGAAATTTGAATTTTCAAATTTGACAGTTGGTTCGAAATTCGAATTTTCAAATCTGACCGTTGGTTCGAAATTTGAATTTTCAAATCTGACAGGTGGTTCGAAATATGAATTTTCAAATTTGCCAGTTGATTCGAAATTTGAATTTTCAAATCTGACAGTTGGTTCGAAATTTGAATTTTCAAGTCTGACAGTTGGTTCGAAATTTGAATTTTCAAATCTGACAGTTGGTTCGAAATTTGAATTTTCAAATTTGACAGTCGGTTCGAAATTTGAATTTTCAAATTTGACAATTGGTGAAATTTGGTATAGGCATTCCATTATGATGGCAATTACTAACTTCCACCATGACATGGCTGCTGCACCCAGGGTTGGCTCCCGACGAGGGAACTCCTCAACGGTCAACCGTAGAGACGTAAAATTTGGTATAGGCATTCCATTATGATGGCAATTACTAAGTTCCACCATGACATGGCTGCTGCACCCAGGGTTGGCTGCCGACGAGGGAACTCCTCAACGGTCAACCAAATTTCACGTCTCTACGGTTGACCGTTGTGGAGTTCCCTCGTCGGGAGCCAACCCTGGGTGCAGCAGCCATGTCATGGTGGAACTTAGTAATTGCCATCATAATGGAATGCCTATACCAAATTTCACCAAATGTCAAATTTGAAAATTCAAATTTCGAACCGACTGTCAGATTTGAAAATTCATATTTCGAACCAACTGTCAAATTTGAAAATTCAAATTTCGAACCAACTGTCAGATTTGAAAATTCAAATTTCGAACCAACTGTCAAATTTGAAAATTCAAATTTCGAACCAACTGTCAGATTTGAAAATTCAAATTTCGAACCAACTGTCAAATTTGAAAATTCAAATTTCGAACCAACTGTCAGATTTGAAAATTCAAATTTCGAACCAACTGTCAGATTTGAAAATTCGAATTTCGAACCAACTGTCAAATTTGAAAATTCAGATTTCGAACCAACTGTCAGATTTGAAAATTCAAATTTCGAACCAAATGTCAGATTTGAAAATTCAATTTCGAACCAACTGTCAGATTTGAAAATTCAAATTTCGAACCAACTGTCAGATTTGAAAATTCATATTTCGAACCAACTGTCAGATTTGAAAATTCGAATTTCGAACCAACTGTCAAATTTGAAAATTCGAATTTCGAACCAACTGTCAAATTTGAAAATTCAAATTTCGAACCAACTGTCAGATTTGAAAATTCAAATTTCGTACCAAATGTCAAATTTGAAAATTCAAATTTCGAACCGACTGTCAGATTTGAAAATTCAAATTTTGAACCAACTGTCAGATTTGAAAATTCGAATGTCGAACCAACTGTCAAATTTGAAAATTCAAAAGTCGAACCAACTGTCAAATTTGAAAATTCAAATTTCGAACCAACTGTCAGAGTTGTTCCAAATTTGAATTTTCAAATCTGACAGTTGGTTCGAAATTTGAATTTTCAAATTTGACAGTTGGTTCGAAATATGAATTTTCAAATCTGACAGTCGGTTCGAAATTTGAATTTTCAAATTTGACATTTGGTGAAATTTGGTATAGGCATTCCATTATGATGGCAATTACTAAGTTCCACCATGACATGGCTGCTGCACCCAGGGTTGGCTCCCGACGAGGGAACTCCACAACGGTCAACCGTAGAGACGTGAAATTTGGTTGACCGTTGAGGAGTTCCCTCGTCGGCAGCCAACCCTGGGTGCAGCAGCCATGTCATGGTGGAACTTAGTAATTGCCATCATAATGGAATGCCTATACCAAATTTTACGTCTCTACGGTTGACCGTTGAGGAGTTCCCTCGTCGGGAGCCAACCCTGGGTGCAGCAGCCATGTCATGGTGGAAGTTAGTAATTGCCATCATAATGGAATGCCTATACCAAATTTCACCAATTGTCAAATTTGAAAATTCAAATTTCGAACCGACTGTCAAATTTGAAAATTCAAATTTCGAACCAACTGTCAGATTTGAAAATTCAAATTTCGAACCAACTGTCAGACTTGAAAATTCAAATTTCGAACCAACTGTCAGATTTGAAAATTCAAATTTCGAATCAACTGGCAAATTTGAAAATTCATATTTCGAACCACCTGTCAGATTTGAAAATTCAAATTTCGAACCAACGGTCAGATTTGAAAATTCGAATTTCGAACCAACTGTCAAATTTGAAAATTCAAATTTCGAACCAACTGTCAGATTTGAAAATTTAAATTTCGTACCAAATGTCAAATTTGAAAATTCAAATTTCGAACCGACTGTCAGATTTGAAAATTCAAATTTTGAACCAACTGTCAGATTTGAAAATTCGAATGTCGAACCAACTGTCAAATTTGAAAATTCAAAAGTCGAACCAACTGTCAAATTTGAAAATTCAAATTTCGAACCAACTGTCAGAGTTGTTCCAAATTTGAATTTTCAAATCTGACAGTTGGTTCGAAATTTGAATTTTCAAATTTGACGGTTGGTTCGAAATTCGAATTTTCAAATCTGACAGTTGGTTCGAAATATGAATTTTCAAATCTGACAGTTGGTTCGAAATTTGAATTTTCAAATCTGACAGTTGGTTCAAAATTTGAATTTTCAAATCTGACAGTTGGTTCGAAATTTGAATTTTCAAATTTGACAGTTGGTTCGAAATTTGAATTTTCAAATCTGACATTTGGTTCGAAATTTGAATTTTCAAATCTGACAGTTGGTTCGAAATTTGAATTTTCAAATTTGACAGTTGGTTCGAAATTCGAATTTTCAAATCTGACAGTTGGTTCGAAATTTGAATTTTCAAATCTGACAGTTGGTTCGAAATTTGAATTTTCAAATTTGAGAGTTGGTTCGAAATTTGAATTTTCAAATCTGACAGTTGGTTCGAAATTTGAATTTTCAAATTTGACAGTTGGTTCGAAATTTGAATTTTCAAATCTGACAGTTGGTTCGAAATTTGAATTTTCAAATTTGACAGTTGGTTCGAAATATGAATTTTCAAATCTGACAGTCGGTTCGAAATTTGAATTTTCAAATTTGACAATTGGTGAAATTTGGTATAGGCATTCCATTATGATGGCAATTACTAACTTCCACCATGACATGGCTGCTGCACCCAGGGTTGGCTCCCGACGAGGGAACTCCTCAACGGTCAACCAAATTTCACAGTCTCTATGGTTGACCGTTGAGGAGTTCCCTCGTCGGGAGCCAACCCTGGGTGCAGCAGCCATGTCAGGGTGGAACTTAGTAATTGCCATTATAATGGAATGCCTATACCAAATTTCACCAAATGTCAAATTTGAAAATTCAAATTTCGAACCGACTGTCAGATTTGAAAATTCATATTTCGAACCAACTGTCAAATTTGAAAATTCAAATTTCGAACCAACTGTCAGATTTGAAAATTCAAATTTCGAACCAACTGTCAAATTTGAAAATTCAAATTTCGAACCAACTGTCAGATTTGAAAATTCAAATTTCGAACCAACTCTCAAATTTGAAAATTCAAATTTCGAACCAACTGTCAGATTTGAAAATTCAAATTTCGAACCAACTGTCAGATTTGAAAATTCGAATTTCGAACCAACTGTCAAATTTGAAAATTCAAATTTCGAACCAACTGTCAGATTTGAAAATTCAAATTTCGAACCAAATGTCAGATTTGAAAATTCAAATTTCGAACCAACTGTCAAATTTGAAAATTCAAATTTCGAACCAACTGTCAGATTTGAAAATTCAAATTTTGAACCAACTGTCAGATTTGAAAATTCAAATTTCGAACCAACTGTCAGATTTGAAAATTCATATTTCGAACCAACTGTCAGATTTGAAAATTCGAATTTCGAACCAACCGTCAAATTTGAAAATTCAAATTTCGAACCAACTGTCAGATTTGAAAATTCAAATTTGGAACAACTCTGACAGTTGGTTCGAAATTTGAATTTTCAAATTTGACAGTTGGTTCGACTTTTGAATTTTCAAATTTGACAGTTGGTTCGACATTCGAATTTTCAAATCTGACAGTTGGTTCAAAATTTGAATTTTCAAATCTGACAGTCGGTTCGAAATTTGAATTTTCAAATTTGACATTTGGTACGAAATTTGAATTTTCAAATCTGACAGTTGGTTCGAAATTTGAATTTTCAAATTTGACAGTTGGTTCGAAATTCGAATTTTCAAATTTGACAGTTGGTTCGAAATTCGAATTTTCAAATCTGACAGTTGGTTCGAAATTTGAATTTTCAAATTTGACAGTTGGTTCGAAATTTGAATTTTCAAATCTGACAGTTGGTTCGAAATTTGAATTTTCAAATTTGACAGTTGGTTCGAAATTCGAATTTTCAAATCTGACAGTTGGTTCGAAATTTGAATTTTCAAATTTGACAGTTGGTTCGAAATTTGAATTTTCAAATCTGACAGTTGGTTCGAAATTTGAATTTTCAAATTTGACAGTTGGTTCGAAATTCGAATTTTCAAATCTGACAGTTGGTTCGAAATATGAATTTTCAAATCTGACAGTTGGTTCGAAATTTGAATTATCAAATCTGACAGTTGGTTCGAAATTTGAATTTTCAAATCTGACATTTGGTTCGAAATTTGAATTTTCAAATCTGACAGTTGGTTCGAAATTTGAATTTTCAAATTTGACAGTTGGTTCGAAATTCGAATTTTCAAATCTGACAGTTGGTTCGAAATTTGAATTTTCAAATTTGACAGTTGGTTCGAAATTTGAATTTTCAAATCTGACAGTTGGTTCGAAATTTGAATTTTCAAATTTGACAGTTGGTTCGAAATTCGAATTTTCAAATCTGACAGTTGGTTCGAAATTTGAATTTTCAAATTTGACAGTTGGTTCGAAATTTGAATTTTCAAATCTGACAGTTGGTTCGAAATTTGAATTTTCAAATTTGACAGTTGGTTCGAAATTCGAATTTTCAAATCTGACAGTTGGTTCGAAATATGAATTTTCAAATCTGACAGTTGGTTCGAAATTTGAATTTTCAAATCTGACAGTTGGTTCGAAATTGAATTTTCAAATCTGACATTTGGTTCGAAATTTGAATTTTCAAATCTGACAGTTGGTTCGAAATCTGAATTTTCAAATTTGACAGTTGGTTCGAAATTCGAATTTTCAAATCTGACAGTTGGTTCGAAATTTGAATTTTCAAATCTGACAGTTGGTTCGAAATTTGAATTTTCAAATTTGACAGTTGGTTCGAAATTTGAATTTTCAAATCTGACAGTTGGTTCGAAATTTGAATTTTCAAATTTGACAGTTGGTTCGAAATTTGAATTTTCAAATCTGACAGTTGGTTCGAAATATGAATTTTCAAATCTGACAGTCGGTTCGAAATTTGAATTTTCAAATTTGACATTTGGTGAAATTTGGTATAGGCATTCCATTATGATGGCAATTACTAAGTTCCACCATGACATGGCTGCTGCACCCAGGGTTGGCTCCCGACGAGGGAACTCCTCAACGGTCAACCAAATTTCACGTCTCTACGGTTGACCGTTGAGGAGTTCCCTCGTCGGGAGCCAACCCTGGGTGCAGCAGCCATGTCATGGTGGAACTTAGTAATTGCCATCATAATGGAATGCCTATACCAAATTTCACCAAATGTCAAATTTGAAAATTCAAATTTCGAACCGACTGTCAGATTTGAAAATTCATATTTCGAACCAACTGTCAGATTTGAAAATTCAAATTTCGAACCAACTGTCAAATTTGAAAATTCAAATTTCGAACCAACTGTCAGATTTGAAAATTCAAATTTCGAACCAACTGTCAAATTTGAAAATTCAAATTTCGAACCAACTGTCAGATTTGAAAATTCAAATTTCGAACCAACTGTCAGATTTGAAAATTCGAATTTCGAACCAACTGTCAAATTTGAAAATTCAGATTTCGAACCAACTGTCAGATTTGAAAATTCAAATTTCGAACCAAATGTCAGATTTGAAAATTCAATTTCGAACCAACTGTCAGATTTGAAAATTCAAATTTCGAACCAACTGTCAGATTTGAAAATTCATATTTCGAACCAACTGTCAGATTTGAAAATTCGAATTTCGAACCAACTGTCAAATTTGAAAATTCAAATTTCGAACCAACTGTCAGATTTGAAAATTCAAATTTCGAACCAACTGTCAAATTTGAAAATTCAAATTTCGAACCAACTGTCAGATTTGAAAATTCGAATTTCGAACCAACTGTCAAATTTGAAAATTCAAATTTCGAACCAACTGTCAGATTTGAAAATTCAAATTTCGAACCAACTGTCAAATTTGAAAATTCAAATTTCGAACCAACTGTCAGATTTGAAAATTCGAATTTCGAACCAACTGTCAAATTTGAAAATTCAAATTTCGAACCAACTGTCAGATTTGAAAATTCAAATTTCGAACCAAATGTCAGATTTGAAAATTCAAATTTCGAACCAACTGTCAGATTTGATAATTCAAATTTCGAACCAACTGTCAGATTTGAAAATTCATATTTCGAACCAACTGTCAGATTTGAAAATTCGAATTTCGAACCAACTGTCAAATTTGAAAATTCAAATTTCGAACCAACTGTCAGATTTGAAAATTCAAATTTCGAACCAACTGTCAAATTTGAAAATTCAAATTTCGAACCAACTGTCAGATTTGAAAATTCGAATTTCGAACCAACTGTCAAATTTGAAAATTCAAATTTCGAACCAACTGTCAGATTTGAAAATTCAAATTTCGAACCAACTGTCAAATTTGAAAATTCAAATTTCGAACCAACTGTCAGATTTGAAAATTCGAATTTCGAACCAACTGTCAAATTTGAAAATTCGAATTTCGAACCAACTGTCAAATTTGAAAATTCAAATTTCGAACCAACTGTCAGATTTGAAAATTCAAATTTCGTACCAAATGTCAAATTTGAAAATTCAAATTTCGAACCGACTGTCAGATTTGAAAATTCAAATTTTGAACCAACTGTCAGATTTGAAAATTCGAATGTCGAACCAACTGTCAAATTTGAAAATTCAAAAGTCGAACCAACTGTCAAATTTGAAAATTCAAATTTCGAACCAACTGTCAGAGTTGTTCCAAATTTGAATTTTCAAATCTGACAGTTGGTTCGAAATTTGAATTTTCAAATTTGACGGTTGGTTCGAAATTCGAATTTTCAAATCTGACAGTTGGTTCGAAATATGAATTTTCAAATCTGACAGTTGGTTCGAAATTTGAATTTTCAAATCTGACAGTTGGTTCAAAATTTGAATTTTCAAATCTGACAGTTGGTTCGAAATTTGAATTTTCAAATTTGACAGTTGGTTCGAAATTTGAATTTTCAAATCTGACATTTGGTTCGAAATTTGAATTTTCAAATCTGACAGTTGGTTCGAAATTTGAATTTTCAAATTTGACAGTTGGTTCGAAATTCGAATTTTCAAATCTGACAGTTGGTTCGAAATTTGAATTTTCAAATCTGACAGTTGGTTCGAAATTTGAATTTTCAAATTTGAGAGTTGGTTCGAAATTTGAATTTTCAAATCTGACAGTTGGTTCGAAATTTGAATTTTCAAATTTGACAGTTGGTTCGAAATTTGAATTTTCAAATCTGACAGTTGGTTCGAAATTTGAATTTTCAAATTTGACAGTTGGTTCGAAATATGAATTTTCAAATCTGACAGTCGGTTCGAAATTTGAATTTTCAAATTTGACATTTGGTGAAATTTGGTATAGGCATTCCATTATAATGGCAATTACTAAGTTCCACCCTGACATGGCTGCTGCACCCAGGGTTGGCTCCCGACGAGGGAACTCCTCAACGGTCAACCATAGAGACTGTGAAATTTGGTTGACCGTTGAGGAGTTCCCTCGTCGGGAGCCAACCCTGGGTGCAGCAGCCATGTCATGGTGGAAGTTAGTAATTGCCATCATAATGGAATGCCTATACCAAATTTCACCAATTGTCAAATTTGAAAATTCAAATTTCGAACCGACTGTCAGATTTGAAAATTCATATTTCGAACCAACTGTCAAATTTGAAAATTCAAATTTCGAACCAACTGTCAGATTTGAAAATTCAAATTTCGAACCAACTGTCAAATTTGAAAATTCAAATTTCGAACCAACTGTCAGATTTGAAAATTCAAATTTCGAACCAACTCTCAAATTTGAAAATTCAAATTTCGAACCAACTGTCAGATTTGAAAATTCAAATTTCGAACCAACTGTCAGATTTGAAAATTCGAATTTCGAACCAACTGTCAAATTTGAAAATTCAAATTTCGAACCAACTGTCAGATTTGAAAATTCAAATTTCGAACCAAATGTCAGATTTGAAAATTCAAATTTCGAACCAACTGTCAAATTTGAAAATTCAAATTTCGAACCAACTGTCAGATTTGAAAATTCAAATTTTGAACCAACTGTCAGATTTGAAAATTCAAATTTCGAACCAACTGTCAGATTTGAAAATTCATATTTCGAACCAACTGTCAGATTTGAAAATTCGAATTTCGAACCAACCGTCAAATTTGAAAATTCAAATTTCGAACCAACTGTCAGATTTGAAAATTCAAATTTGGAACAACTCTGACAGTTGGTTCGAAATTTGAATTTTCAAATTTGACAGTTGGTTCGACTTTTGAATTTTCAAATTTGACAGTTGGTTCGACATTCGAATTTTCAAATCTGACAGTTGGTTCAAAATTTGAATTTTCAAATCTGACAGTCGGTTCGAAATTTGAATTTTCAAATTTGACATTTGGTACGAAATTTAAATTTTCAAATCTGACAGTTGGTTCGAAATTTGAATTTTCAAATCTGACAGTTGGTTCGAAATTTGAATTTTCAAATTTGACAGTTGGTTCGAAATTTGAATTTTCAAATCTGACAGTTGGTTCGAAATTTGAATTTTCAAATTTGACAGTTGGTTCGAAATTTGAATTTTCAAATCTGACAGTTGGTTCGAAATATGAATTTTCAAATCTGACAGTCGGTTCGAAATTTGAATTTTCAAATTTGACATTTGGTGAAATTTGGTATAGGCATTCCATTATGATGGCAATTACTAAGTTCCACCATGACATGGCTGCTGCACCCAGGGTTGGCTCCCGACGAGGGAACTCCTCAACGGTCAACCAAATTTCACGTCTCTACGGTTGACCGTTGAGGAGTTCCCTCGTCGGGAGCCAACCCTGGGTGCAGCAGCCATGTCATGGTGGAACTTAGTAATTGCCATCATAATGGAATGCCTATACCAAATTTCACCAAATGTCAAATTTGAAAATTCAAATTTCGAACCGACTGTCAGATTTGAAAATTCATATTTCGAACCAACTGTCAGATTTGAAAATTCAAATTTCGAACCAACTGTCAAATTTGAAAATTCAAATTTCGAACCAACTGTCAGATTTGAAAATTCAAATTTCGAACCAACTGTCAAATTTGAAAATTCAAATTTCGAACCGACTGTCAAATTTGAAAATTCAAATTTCGAACCAACTGTCAGATTTGAAAATTCAAATTTCGAACCAACTGTCAGACTTGAAAATTCAAATTTCGAACCAACTGTCAGATTTGAAAATTCAAATTTCGAATCAACTGGCAAATTTGAAAATTCATATTTCGAACCACCTGTCAGATTTGAAAATTCAAATTTCGAACCAACGGTCAGATTTGAAAATTCGAATTTCGAACCAACTGTCAAATTTGAAAATTCAAATTTCGAACCAACTGTCAGATTTGAAAATTTAAATTTCGTACCAAATGTCAAATTTGAAAATTCAAATTTCGAACCGACTGTCAGATTTGAAAATTCAAATTTTGAACCAACTGTCAGATTTGAAAATTCGAATGTCGAACCAACTGTCAAATTTGAAAATTCAAAAGTCGAACCAACTGTCAAATTTGAAAATTCAAATTTCGAACCAACTGTCAGAGTTGTTCCAAATTTGAATTTTCAAATCTGACAGTTGGTTCGAAATTTGAATTTTCAAATTTGACGGTTGGTTCGAAATTCGAATTTTCAAATCTGACAGTTGGTTCGAAATATGAATTTTCAAATCTGACAGTTGGTTCGAAATTTGAATTTTCAAATCTGACAGTTGGTTCAAAATTTGAATTTTCAAATCTGACAGTTGGTTCGAAATTTGAATTTTCAAATTTGACAGTTGGTTCGAAATTTGAATTTTCAAATCTGACATTTGGTTCGAAATTTGAATTTTCAAATCTGACAGTTGGTTCGAAATTTGAATTTTCAAATTTGACAGTTGGTTCGAAATTCGAATTTTCAAATCTGACAGTTGGTTCGAAATTTGAATTTTCAAATCTGACAGTTGGTTCGAAATTTGAATTTTCAAATTTGAGAGTTGGTTCGAAATTTGAATTTTCAAATCTGACAGTTGGTTCGAAATTTGAATTTTCAAATTTGACAGTTGGTTCGAAATTTGAATTTTCAAATCTGACAGTTGGTTCGAAATTTGAATTTTCAAATTTGACAGTTGGTTCGAAATATGAATTTTCAAATCTGACAGTTGGTTCGAAATTTGAATTTTCAAATTTGACAGTCGGTTCGAAATTTGAATTTTCAAATTTGACAATTGGTGAAATTTGGTATAGGCATTCCATTATGATGGCAATTACTAACTTCCACCATGACATGGCTGCTGCACCCAGGGTTGGCTGCCGACGAGGGAACTCCTCAACGGTCAACCAAATTTCACGTCTCTACGGTTGACCGTTGAGGAGTTCCCTCGTCGGGAGCCAACCCTGGGTGCAGCAGCCATGTCATGGTGGAACTTAGTAATTGCCATCATAATGGAATGCCTATACCAAATTTCACCAAATGTCAAATTTGAAAATTCAAATTTCGAACCGACTGTCAGATTTGAAAATTCATATTTCGAACCAACTGTCAAATTTGAAAATTCAAATTTCGAACCAACTGTCAGATTTGAAAATTCAAATTTCGAACCAACTGTCAAATTTGAAAATTCAAATTTCGAACCAACTGTCAGATTTGAAAATTCAAATTTCGAACCAACTGTCAAATTTGAAAATTCAAATTTCGAACCAACTGTCAGATTTGAAAATTCAAATTTCGAACCAACTGTCAGATTTGAAAATTCGAATTTCGAACCAACTGTCAAATTTGAAAATTCAGATTTCGAACCAACTGTCAGATTTGAAAATTCAAATTTCGAACCAAATGTCAGATTTGAAAATTCAATTTCGAACCAACTGTCAGATTTGAAAATTCAAATTTCGAACCAACTGTCAGATTTGAAAATTCATATTTCGAACCAACTGTCAGATTTGAAAATTCGAATTTCGAACCAACTGTCAAATTTGAAAATTCAAATTTCGAACCAACTGTCAGATTTGAAAATTCAAATTTCGAACCAACTGTCAAATTTGAAAATTCAAATTTCGAACCAACTGTCAGATTTGAAAATTCGAATTTCGAACCAACTGTCAAATTTGAAAATTCAAATTTCGAACCAACTGTCAGATTTGAAAATTCAAATTTCGAACCAAATGTCAGATTTGAAAATTCAAATTTCGAACCAACTGTCAAATTTGAAAATTCAAATTTCGAACCAACTGTCAGATTTGAAAATTCAAATTTTGAACCAACTGTCAGATTTGAAAATTCAAATTTCGAACCAACTGTCAGATTTGAAAATTCATATTTCGAACCAACTGTCAGATTTGAAAATTCGAATTTCGAACCAACCGTCAAATTTGAAAATTCAAATTTCGAACCAACTGTCAGATTTGAAAATTCAAATTTGGAACAACTCTGACAGTTGGTTCGAAATTTGAATTTTCAAATTTGACAGTTGGTTCGACTTTTGAATTTTCAAATTTGACAGTTGGTTCGACATTCGAATTTTCAAATCTGACAGTTGGTTCAAAATTTGAATTTTCAAATCTGACAGTCGGTTCGAAATTTGAATTTTCAAATTTGACATTTGGTACGAAATTTGAATTTTCAAATCTGACAGTTGGTTCGAAATTTGAATTTTCAAATTTGACAGTTGGTTCGAAATTCGAGTTTTCAAATCTGACCGTTGGTTCGAAATTTGAATTTTCAAATCTGACAGGTGGTTCGAAATATGAATTTTCAAATTTGCCAGTTGATTCGAAATTTGAATTTTCAAATCTGACAGTTGGTTCGAAATTTGAATTTTCAAGTCTGACAGTTGGTTCGAAATTTGAATTTTCAAATTTGACAGTTGGTTCGAAATATGAATTTTCAAATCTGACAGTCGGTTCGAAATTTGAATTTTCAAATTTGACATTTGGTGAAATTTGGTATAGGCATTCCATTATAATGGCAATTACTAAGTTCCTCCCTGACATGGCTGCTGCACCCAGGGTTGGCTGCCGACGAGGGAACTCCTCAACGGTCAACCAAATTTCACGTCTCTACGGTTGACCGTTGAGGAGTTCCCTCGTCGGGAGCCAACCCTGGGTGCAGCAGCCATGTCATGGTGGAACTTAGTAATTGCCATCATAATGGAATGCCTATACCAAATTTCACCAAATGTCAAATTTGAAAATTCAAATTTCGAACCGACTGTCAGATTTGAAAATTCATATTTCGAACCAACTGTCAAATTTGAAAATTCAAATTTCGAACCAACTGTCAGATTTGAAAATTCAAATTTCGAACCAACTGTCAAATTTGAAAATTCAAATTTCGAACCAACTGTCAGATTTGAAAATTCAAATTTCGAACCAACTGTCAAATTTGAAAATTCAAATTTCGAACCGACTGTCAGATTTAAAAATTCAAATTTCGAACCAACTGTCAGATTTGAAAATTCAAATTTCGAACCAACTGTCAGATTTGAAAATTCAAATTTCGAACCAACTGTCAGATTTGAAAATTCAAATTTCGAACCAACTGGCAAATTTGAAAATTCAAATTTCGAACCACCTGTCAGATTTGAAAATTCAAATTTCGAGCCAACTGTCAGATTTGAAAATTCGAATTTCGAACCAACTGTCAAATTTGAAAATTCAAATTTCGAACCTACTGTCAGATTTGAAAATTCAAATTTCGTACCAAATGTCAAATTTGAAAATTCAAATTTCGAACCGACTGTCAGATTTGAAAATTCAAATTTCGAACCAACTTTCAAATTTGAAAATTCAAATTTCGAACCAACTGTCAGATTTGTTCGAAATTTGAATTTTCAAATTTGACAGTTGGTTCGAAATTTGAATTTTCAAATTTGACAATTGGTTCGAAATTTGAATGTTCAAATCTGACAGTTGGTTCGAAATTTGAATTTTCAAATTTGACAGTTGGTTCGAAATTTGAATTTTCAAATCTGACAGTTGGTTCGAAATTTGAATTTTCAAATTTGACAGTTGGTTCGAAATTCGAATTTTCAAATCTGACAGTTGGTTCGAAATATGAATTTTCAAATCTGACAGTTGGTTCGAAATTTGAATTTTCAAATCTGACAGTTGGTTCGAAATTTGAATTTTCAAATCTGACATTTGGTTCGAAATTTGAATTTTCAAATCTGACAGTTGGTTCGAAATTTGAATTTTCAAATTTGACAGTTGGTTCGAAATTCGAATTTTCAAATCTGACAGTTGGTTCGAAATTTGAATTTTCAAATTTGACAGTTGGTTCGAAATTTGAATTTTCAAATCTGACAGTTGGTTCGAAATTTGAATTTTCAAATTTGACAGTTGGTTCGAAATTCGAATTTTCAAATCTGACAGTTAGTTCGAAATTTGAATTTTCAAATTTGACAGTTGGTTCGAAATTTGAATTTTCAAATCTGACAGTTGGTTCGAAATTTGAATTTTCAAATTTGACAGTTGGTTCGAAATTCGAATTTTCAAATCTGACAGTTGGTTCGAAATATGAATTTTCAAATCTGACAGTTGGCTCGAAATTTGAATTTTCAAATCTGACAGTTGGTTCGAAATTTGAATTTTCAAATCTGACATTTGGTTCGAAATTTGAATTTTCAAATCTGACAGTTGGTTCGAAATTTGAATTTTCAAATTTGACAGTTGGTTCGAAATTCGAATTTTCAAATCTGACAGTTGGTTCGAAATTTGAATTTTCAAATCTGACAGTTGGTTCGAAATTTGAATTTTCAAATTTGACAGTTGGTTCGAAATTTGAATTTTCAAATCTGACAGTTGGTTCGAAATTTGAATTTTCAAATTTGACAGTTGGTTCGAAATTTGAATTTTCAAATCTGACAGTTGGTTCGAAATTTGAATTTTCAAATTTGACAGTTGGTTCGAAATATGAATTTCAACTGTCAAATTTGAAAATTCAAATTTCGAACCAACTGTCAGATTTGAAAATTCAAATTTCGAACCAACTGTCAAATTTGAAAATTTAAATTTCGAACCAACTGTCATATTTGAAAATTCAAATTTCGAACCAACTGTCAGATTTGAAAATTCGAATTTCGAACCAACTGTCAAATTTGAAAATTCAAATTTCGAACCAACTGTCAGATTTGAAAATTCAAATTTCGAACCAAATGTCAGATTTGAAAATTCATATTTCGAACCAACTGTCAGATTTGAAAATTCGAATTTCGAACCAACTGTCAAATTTGAAAATTCAAATTTCGAACCAACTGTCAGATTTGAAAATTCAAATTTCGAACCAACTGTCAAATTTGAAAATTCAAATTTCGAACCAACTGTCAGATTTGAAAATTCGAATTTCGAACCAACTGTCAAATTTGAAAATTCAAATTTCGAACCAACTGTCAGATTTGAAAATTCAAATTTCGAACCAACTGTCAAATTTGAAAATTCAAATTTCGAACCAACTGTCAGATTTGAAAATTCGAATTTCGAACCAACTGTCAAATTTGAAAATTCAAATTTCGAACCAACTGTCAGATTTGAAAATTCAAATTTCGAACCAAATGTCAGATTTGAAAATTCAAATTTCGAACCAACTGTCAGATTTGAAAATTCAAATTTCGAACCAACTGTCAGATTTGAAAATTCATATTTCGAACCAACTGTCAGATTTGAAAATTCGAATTTCGAACCAACTGTCAAATTTGAAAATTCAAATTTCGAACCAACTGTCAGATTTGAAAATTCATATTTCGAACCAACTGTCAGATTTGAAAATTCGAATTTCGAACCAACTGTCAAATTTGAAAATTCAAATTTCGAACCAACTGTCAGATTTGAAAATTCAAATTTCGAACCAACTGTCAAATTTGAAAATTCAAATTTCGAACCAACTGTCAGATTTGAAAATTCGAATTTCGAACCAACTGTCAAATTTGAAAATTCAAATTTCGAACCAACTGTCAGATTTGAAAATTCAAATTTCGAACCAACTGTCAAATTTGAAAATTCAAATTTCGAACCAACTGTCAGATTTGAAAATTCGAATTTCGAACCAACAGTCAAATTTGAAAATTCAAATTTCGAACTAACTGTCAGATTTGAAAATTCAAATTTCGAACCAAATGTCAGATTTGAAAATTCAAATTTCGAACCAACTGTCAGATTTGAAAATTCATATTTCGAACCAACTGTCAGATTTGAAATTTCGAATTTCGAACCAACTGTCAAATTTGAAAATTCAAATTTCGAACCAACTGTCAGATTTGAAAATTCAAATTTCGAACCAACTGTCAAATTTGAAAATTCAAATTTCGAACCAACTGTCAGATTTGAACATTCAAATTTCGAACCAACTGTCAAATTTGAAAATTCAAATTTCGAACCAACTGTCAAATTTGAAAATTCAAATTTCGAACAAATCTGACAGTTGGTTCGAAATTTGAATTTTCAAATTTGAAAGTTGGTTCGAAATTTAAATTTTCAAATCTGACAGTCGGTTCGAAATTTGAATTTTCAAATTTGACATTTGGTACGAAATTTGAATTTTCAAATCTGACAGTTGGTTCGAAATTTGAATTTTCAAATTTGACAGTTGGTTCGAAATTCGAATTTTCAAATCTGACAGTTGGTTCGAAATATGAATTTTCAAATCTGACAGTTGGTTCGAAATTTGAATTTTCAAATCTGACATTTGGTTCGAAATTTGAATTTTCAAATCTGACAGTTGGTTCGAAATTTGAATTTTCAAATTTGACAGTTGGTTCGAAATTCGAATTTTCAAATCTGACAGTTGGTTCGAAATTTGAATTTTCAAATTTGACAGTTGGTTCGAAATTTGAATTTTCAAATCTGACAGTTTGTTCGAAATTTGAATTTTCAAATTTGACAGTTGGTTCGAAATTCGAATTTTCAAATCTGACAGTTGGTTCGAAATTTGAATTTTCAAATTTGACAGTTGGTTCGAAATTTGAATTTTCAAATCTGACAGTTGGTTCGAAATTTGAATTTTCAAATTTGACAGTTGGTTCGAAATTCGAATTTTCAAATCTGACAGTTGGTTCGAAATATGAATTTTCAAATCTGACAGTTGGTTCGAAATTTGAATTTTCAAATTTGACAGTTGGTTCGAAATTCGAATTTTCAAATCTGACAGTTGGTTCGAAATATGAATTTTCAAATCTGACAGTTGGTTCGAAATTTGAATTTTCAAATCTGACAGTTGGTTCGAAATTTGAATTTTCAAATCTGACATTTGGTTCGAAATTTGAATTTTCAAATCTGACAGTTGGTTCGAAATTTGAATTTTCAAATTTGACAGTTGGTTCGAAATTCGAATTTTCAAATCTGACAGTTGGTTCGAAATTTGAATTTTCAAATTTGACAGTTGGTTCGAAATTTGAATTTTCAAATCTGACAGTTGGTTCGAAATTTGAATTTTCAAATTTGACAGTTGGTTCGAAATTCGAATTTTCAAATCTGACAGTTGGTTCGAAATTTGAATTTTCAAATTTGACAGTTGGTTCGAAATTTGAATTTTCAAATCTGACAGTTGGTTCGAAATTTGAATTTTCAAATTTGACAGTTGGTTCGAAATTCGAATTTTCAAATCTGACAGTTGGTTCGAAATATGAATTTTCAAATCTGACATTTGGTTCGAAATTTGAATTTTCAAATCTGACAGTTGGTTCGAAATTTGAATTTTCAAATTTGACAGTTGGTTCGAAATTCGAATTTTCAAATCTGACAGTTGGTTCGAAATTTGAATTTTCAAATATGACAGTTGGTTCGAAATTTAAATTTTCAAATTTGACAGTTGGTTCGAAATTTGAATTTTCAAATCTGACAGTTGGTTCGAAATTTGAATTTTCAAATTTGACAGTTGGTTCGAAATTTGAATTTTCAAATCTGACAGTTGGTTCGAAATTTGAATTTTCAAATTTGACAGTTGGTTCGAAATTTGAATTTTCAAATCTGACAGTCGGTTCGAAATTTGAATTTTCAAATTTGACATTTGGTGAAATTTGGTATAGGCATTCCATTATGATGGCAATTACTAAGTTCCACCATGACATGGCTGCTGCACCCAGGGTTGGCTCCCGACGAGGGAACTCCTCAACGGTCAACCGTAGAGACGTGAAATTTGGTTGACCGTTGAGGAGTTCCCTCGTCGGGAGCCAACCCTGGGTGCAGCAGCCATGTCATGGTGGAACTTAGTAATTGCCATCATAATGGAATGCCTATACCAAATTTTACGTCTCTACGGTTGACCGTTGAGGAGTTCCCTCGTCGGGAGCCAACCCTGGGTGCAGCAGCCATGTCATGGTGGAACTTAATAATTGCCATCATAATGGAATGCCTATACCAAATTTCACGTCTCTACGGTTGACCGTTGAGGAGTTCCCTCGTCGGGAGCCAACCCTGGGTGCAGCAGCCATGTCATGGTGGAACTTAGTAATTGCCATCATAATGGAATGCCTATACCAAATTTCACCAAATGTCAAATTTGAAAATTCAAATTTCGAACCGACTGTCAGATTTGAAAATTCAAATTTCGAACCAACTGTCAAATTTGAAAATTCAAATTTCGAACCAACTGTCAGATTTGAAAATTCAAATTTCGAGCCAACTGTCAGATTTGAAAATTCAAATTTCGAACCAACTGTCAGATTTGAAAATTCGAATTTCGAACCAACTGTCAATTTGAAAATTCAAATTTCGAACCAACTGTCAGATTTGAAAATTCGAATTTCGAACCAACTGTCATATTTGAAAATTCGAATTTCGAACCAACTGTCAAATTTGAAAATTCAAATTTCGAACCAACTGTCAGATTTGAAAATTCAAATTTCGTACCAAATGTCAAATTTGAAAATTCAAATTTCGAACCGACTGTCAGATTTGAAATTCAAATTTCGAACCAACTGTCAAATTTGAAAATTCAAATTTCGAACCAACTGTCAGATTTGTTCGAAATTTGAATTTTCAAATCTGACAGTTGGTTCGAAATTTGAATTTTCAAATTTGACAGTTGGTTCGAAATTTCAATTTTCAAATCTGACAGTTGGTTCGAAATTTGAATTTTCAAATTTGACAGTTGGTTCGAAATTTGAATTTTCAAATTTGACAGTTGGTTCGAAATTTGAATTTTCAAATTTGACAGTTGGTTCGAAATTTGAATTTTCAAATGTGACAGTTGGTTCGAAATTCGAATTTTCAAATCTGACAGTTGGTTCGAAATATGAATTTTCAAATCTGACAGTTGGTTCGAAATTTGAATTTTCAAATTTGACAGTTGGTTCGAAATTCGAATTTTCAAATCTGACAGTTGGTTCGAAATATGAATTTTCAAATCTGACAGTTGGTTCGAAATTTGAATTTTCAAATCTGACAGTTGGTTCGAAATTTGAATTTTCAAATCTGACATTTGGTTCGAAATTTGAATTTTCAAATCTGACAGTTGGTTCGAAATTTGAATTTTCAAATTTGACAGTTGGTTCGAAATTCGAATTTTCAAATCTGACAGTTGGTTCGAAATTTGAATTTTCAAATTTGACAGTTGGTTCGAAATTTGAATTTTCAAATCTGACAGTTGGTTCGAAATTTGAATTTTCAAATTTGACAGTTGGTTCGAAATTCGAATTTTCAAATCTGACAGTTGGTTCGAAATTTGAATTTTCAAATTTGACAGTTGGTTCGAAATTTGAATTTTCAAATCTGACAGTTGGTTCGAAATTTGAATTTTCAAATTTGACAGTTGGTTCGAAATTCGAATTTTCAAATCTGACAGTTGGTTCGAAATATGAATTTTCAAATCTGACATTTGGTTCGAAATTTGAATTTTCAAATCTGACAGTTGGTTCGAAATTTGAATTTTCAAATTTGACAGTTGGTTCGAAATTCGAATTTTCAAATCTGACAGTTGGTTCGAAATTTGAATTTTCAAATATGACAGTTGGTTCGAAATTTAAATTTTCAAATTTGACAGTTGGTTCGAAATTTGAATTTTCAAATCTGACAGTTGGTTCGAAATTTGAATTTTCAAATTTGACAGTTGGTTCGAAATTTGAATTTTCAAATCTGACAGTTGGTTCGAAATTTGAATTTTCAAATTTGACAGTTGGTTCGAAATTTGAATTTTCAAATCTGACAGTCGGTTCGAAATTTGAATTTTCAAATTTGACATTTGGTGAAATTTGGTATAGGCATTCCATTATGATGGCAATTACTAAGTTCCACCATGACATGGCTGCTGCACCCAGGGTTGGCTCCCGACGAGGGAACTCCTCAACGGTCAACCGTAGAGACGTGAAATTTGGTTGACCGTTGAGGAGTTCCCTCGTCGGGATCCAACCCTGGGTGCAGCAGCCATGTCATGGTGGAACTTAGTAATTGCCATCATAATGGAATGCCTATACCAAATTTTACGTCTCTACGGTTGACCGTTGAGGAGTTCCCTCGTCGGGAGCCAACCCTGGGTGCAGCAGCCATGTCATGGTGGAACTTAATAATTGCCATCATAATGGAATGCCTATACCAAATTTCACGTCTCTACGGTTGACCGTTGAGGAGTTCCCTCGTCGGGAGCCAACCCTTAGTGCAGCAGCCATGTCATGGTGGAACTTAGTAATTGCCATCATAATGGAATGCCTATACCAAATTTCACGTCTCTACGGTTGACCGTTGAGGAGTTCCCTTTTAGGGAGCCAACCCTGGGTGCAGCAGCCATGTCATGGTGGAACTTAGTAATTGCCATCATAATGGAATGCCTATACCAAATTTCACGTCTCTACGGTTGACCGTTGAGGAGTTCCCTCTTAGGGAGCCAACCCTGGGTGCAGCAGCCATGTCATGGTGGAACTTAGTAATTGTCATCATAATGGAATGCCTATACCAAATTTCACGTCTCTACGGTTGACCGTTGAGGAGTTCCCTCTTCGGGAGCCAACCCTGGGTGCAGCAGCCATGTCATGGTGGAACTTAGTAATTGCCATCATAATGGAATGCCTATACCAAATTTCACGTCTCTACGGTTGACCGTTGAGGAGTTCCCTCGTCGGGAGCCAACCCTGGGTGCAGCAGCCATGTCATGGTGGAACTTAGTAATTGCCATCATAATGGAATGCCTATACCAAATTTCACCAAATGTCAAATTTGAAAATTCAAATTTCGAACCGACTGTCAGATTTGAAAATTCAAATTTCGAACCAACTGTCAAATTTGAAAATTCAAATTTCGAACCAACTGTCAGATTTGAAAATTCAAATTTCGAGCCAACTGTCAGATTTGAAAATTCAAATTTCGAACCAACTGTCAGATTTGAAAATTCGAATTTCGAACCAACTGTCAATTTGAAAATTCAAATTTCGAACCAACTGTCAGATTTGAAAATTCGAATTTCGAACCAACTGTCATATTTGAAAATTCGAATTTCGAACCAACTGTCAAATTTGAAAATTCAAATTTCGAACCAACTGTCAGATTTGAAAATTCAAATTTCGTACCAAATGTCAAATTTGAAAATTCAAATTTCGAACCGACTGTCAGATTTGAAAATTCAAATTTCGAACCAACTGTCAAATTTGAAAATTCAAATTTCGAACCAACTGTCAGATTTGAAAATTCAAATTTCGAACCAACTGTCAGATTTGAAAATTCAAATTTCGAACCAACTGTCAAATTTGAAAATTTAAATTTCGAACCAACTGTCATATTTGAAAATTCAAATTTCGAACCAACTGTCAGATTTGAAAATTCGAATTTCGAACCAACTGTCAAATTTGAAAATTCAAATTTCGAACCAACTGTCAGATTTGAAAATTCAAATTTCGAACCAAATGTCAGATTTGAAAATTCATATTTCGAACCAACTGTCAGATTTGAAAATTCGAATTTCGAACCAACTGTCAAATTTGAAAATTCAAATTTCGAACCAACTGTCAGATTTGAAAATTCAAATTTCGAACCAACTGTCAAATTTGAAAATTCAAATTTCGAACCAACTGTCAGATTTGAAAATTCGAATTTCGAACCAACTGTCAAATTTGAAAATTCAAATTTCGAACCAACTGTCAGATTTGAAAATTCAAATTTCGAACCAACTGTCAAATTTGAAAATTCAAATTTCGAACCAACTGTCAGATTTGAAAATTCGAATTTCGAACCAACTGTCAAATTTGAAAATTCAAATTTCGAACCAACTGTCAGATTTGAAAATTCAAATTTCGAACCAAATGTCAGATTTGAAAATTCAAATTTCGAACCAACTGTCAGATTTGAAAATTCAAATTTCGAACCAACTGTCAGATTTGAAAATTCATATTTCGAACCAACTGTCAGATTTGAAAATTCGAATTTCGAACCAACTGTCAAATTTGAAAATTCAAATTTCGAACCAACTGTCAGATTTGAAAATTCATATTTCGAACCAACTGTCAGATTTGAAAATTCGAATTTCGAACCAACTGTCAAATTTGAAAATTCAAATTTCGAACCAACTGTCAGATTTGAAAATTCAAATTTCGAACCAACTGTCAAATTTGAAAATTCAAATTTCGAACCAACTGTCAGATTTGAAAATTCGAATTTCGAACCAACTGTCAAATTTGAAAATTCAAATTTCGAACCAACTGTCAGATTTGAAAATTCAAATTTCGAACCAACTGTCAAATTTGAAAATTCAAATTTCGAACCAACTGTCAGATTTGAAAATTCGAATTTCGAACCAACAGTCAAATTTGAAAATTCAAATTTCGAACTAACTGTCAGATTTGAAAATTCAAATTTCGAACCAAATGTCAGATTTGAAAATTCAAATTTCGAACCAACTGTCAGATTTGAAAATTCATATTTCGAACCAACTGTCAGATTTGAAATTTCGAATTTCGAACCAACTGTCAAATTTGAAAATTCAAATTTCGAACCAACTGTCAGATTTGAAAATTCAAATTTCGAACCAACTGTCAAATTTGAAAATTCAAATTTCGAACCAACTGTCAGATTTGAACATTCAAATTTCGAACCAACTGTCAAATTTGAAAATTCAAATTTCGAACCAACTGTCAAATTTGAAAATTCAAATTTCGAACAAATCTGACAGTTGGTTCGAAATTTGAATTTTCAAATTTGAAAGTTGGTTCGAAATTTAAATTTTCAAATCTGACAGTCGGTTCGAAATTTGAATTTTCAAATTTGACATTTGGTACGAAATTTGAATTTTCAAATCTGACAGTTGGTTCGAAATTTGAATTTTCAAATTTGACAGTTGGTTCGAAATTCGAATTTTCAAATCTGACAGTTGGTTCGAAATATGAATTTTCAAATCTGACAGTTGGTTCGAAATTTGAATTTTCAAATCTGACATTTGGTTCGAAATTTGAATTTTCAAATCTGACAGTTGGTTCGAAATTTGAATTTTCAAATTTGACAGTTGGTTCGAAATTCGAATTTTCAAATCTGACAGTTGGTTCGAAATTTGAATTTTCAAATTTGACAGTTGGTTCGAAATTTGAATTTTCAAATCTGACAGTTTGTTCGAAATTTGAATTTTCAAATTTGACAGTTGGTTCGAAATTCGAATTTTCAAATCTGACAGTTGGTTCGAAATTTGAATTTTCAAATTTGACAGTTGGTTCGAAATTTGAATTTTCAAATCTGACAGTTGGTTCGAAATTTGAATTTTCAAATTTGACAGTTGGTTCGAAATTCGAATTTTCAAATCTGACAGTTGGTTCGAAATATGAATTTTCAAATCTGACAGTTGGTTCGAAATTTGAATTTTCAAATTTGACAGTTGGTTCGAAATTCGAATTTTCAAATCTGACAGTTGGTTCGAAATATGAATTTTCAAATCTGACAGTTGGTTCGAAATTTGAATTTTCAAATCTGACAGTTGGTTCGAAATTTGAATTTTCAAATCTGACATTTGGTTCGAAATTTGAATTTTCAAATCTGACAGTTGGTTCGAAATTTGAATTTTCAAATTTGACAGTTGGTTCGAAATTCGAATTTTCAAATCTGACAGTTGGTTCGAAATTTGAATTTTCAAATTTGACAGTTGGTTCGAAATTTGAATTTTCAAATCTGACAGTTGGTTCGAAATTTGAATTTTCAAATTTGACAGTTGGTTCGAAATTCGAATTTTCAAATCTGACAGTTGGTTCGAAATTTGAATTTTCAAATTTGACAGTTGGTTCGAAATTTGAATTTTCAAATCTGACAGTTGGTTCGAAATTTGAATTTTCAAATTTGACAGTTGGTTCGAAATTCGAATTTTCAAATCTGACAGTTGGTTCGAAATATGAATTTTCAAATCTGACATTTGGTTCGAAATTTGAATTTTCAAATCTGACAGTTGGTTCGAAATTTGAATTTTCAAATTTGACAGTTGGTTCGAAATTCGAATTTTCAAATCTGACAGTTGGTTCGAAATTTGAATTTTCAAATATGACAGTTGGTTCGAAATTTAAATTTTCAAATTTGACAGTTGGTTCGAAATTTGAATTTTCAAATCTGACAGTTGGTTCGAAATTTGAATTTTCAAATTTGACAGTTGGTTCGAAATTTGAATTTTCAAATCTGACAGTTGGTTCGAAATTTGAATTTTCAAATTTGACAGTTGGTTCGAAATTTGAATTTTCAAATCTGACAGTCGGTTCGAAATTTGAATTTTCAAATTTGACATTTGGTGAAATTTGGTATAGGCATTCCATTATGATGGCAATTACTAAGTTCCACCATGACATGGCTGCTGCACCCAGGGTTGGCTCCCGACGAGGGAACTCCTCAACGGTCAACCGTAGAGACGTGAAATTTGGTTGACCGTTGAGGAGTTCCCTCGTCGGGAGCCAACCCTGGGTGCAGCAGCCATGTCATGGTGGAACTTAGTAATTGCCATCATAATGGAATGCCTATACCAAATTTTACGTCTCTACGGTTGACCGTTGAGGAGTTCCCTCGTCGGGAGCCAACCCTGGGTGCAGCAGCCATGTCATGGTGGAACTTAGTAATTGCCATCATAATGGAATGCCTATACCAAATTTCACCAAATGTCAAATTTGAAAATTCAAATTTCGAACCGACTGTCAGATTTGAAAATTCAAATTTCGAACCAACTGTCAAATTTGAAAATTCAAATTTCGAACCAACTGTCAGATTTGAAAATTCAAATTTCGAGCCAACTGTCAGATTTGAAAATTCAAATTTCGAACCAACTGTCAGATTTGAAAATTCGAATTTCGAACCAACTGTCAATTTGAAAATTCAAATTTCGAACCAACTGTCAGATTTGAAAATTCGAATTTCGAACCAACTGTCATATTTGAAAATTCGAATTTCGAACCAACTGTCAAATTTGAAAATTCAAATTTCGAACCAACTGTCAGATTTGAAAATTCAAATTTCGTACCAAATGTCAAATTTGAAAATTCAAATTTCGAACCGACTGTCAGATTTGAAATTCAAATTTCGAACCAACTGTCAAATTTGAAAATTCAAATTTCGAACCAACTGTCAGATTTGTTCGAAATTTGAATTTTCAAATCTGACAGTTGGTTCGAAATTTGAATTTTCAAATTTGACAGTTGGTTCGAAATTTCAATTTTCAAATCTGACAGTTGGTTCGAAATTTGAATTTTCAAATTTGACAGTTGGTTCGAAATTTGAATTTTCAAATTTGACAGTTGGTTCGAAATTTGAATTTTCAAATTTGACAGTTGGTTCGAAATTTGAATTTTCAAATGTGACAGTTGGTTCGAAATTCGAATTTTCAAATCTGACAGTTGGTTCGAAATATGAATTTTCAAATCTGACAGTTGGTTCGAAATTTGAATTTTCAAATTTGACAGTTGGTTCGAAATTCGAATTTTCAAATCTGACAGTTGGTTCGAAATATGAATTTTCAAATCTGACAGTTGGTTCGAAATTTGAATTTTCAAATCTGACAGTTGGTTCGAAATTTGAATTTTCAAATCTGACATTTGGTTCGAAATTTGAATTTTCAAATCTGACAGTTGGTTCGAAATTTGAATTTTCAAATTTGACAGTTGGTTCGAAATTCGAATTTTCAAATCTGACAGTTGGTTCGAAATTTGAATTTTCAAATTTGACAGTTGGTTCGAAATTTGAATTTTCAAATCTGACAGTTGGTTCGAAATTTGAATTTTCAAATTTGACAGTTGGTTCGAAATTCGAATTTTCAAATCTGACAGTTGGTTCGAAATTTGAATTTTCAAATTTGACAGTTGGTTCGAAATTTGAATTTTCAAATCTGACAGTTGGTTCGAAATTTGAATTTTCAAATTTGACAGTTGGTTCGAAATTCGAATTTTCAAATCTGACAGTTGGTTCGAAATATGAATTTTCAAATCTGACATTTGGTTCGAAATTTGAATTTTCAAATCTGACAGTTGGTTCGAAATTTGAATTTTCAAATTTGACAGTTGGTTCGAAATTCGAATTTTCAAATCTGACAGTTGGTTCGAAATTTGAATTTTCAAATATGACAGTTGGTTCGAAATTTAAATTTTCAAATTTGACAGTTGGTTCGAAATTTGAATTTTCAAATCTGACAGTTGGTTCGAAATTTGAATTTTCAAATTTGACAGTTGGTTCGAAATTTGAATTTTCAAATCTGACAGTTGGTTCGAAATTTGAATTTTCAAATTTGACAGTTGGTTCGAAATTTGAATTTTCAAATCTGACAGTCGGTTCGAAATTTGAATTTTCAAATTTGACATTTGGTGAAATTTGGTATAGGCATTCCATTATGATGGCAATTACTAAGTTCCACCATGACATGGCTGCTGCACCCAGGGTTGGCTCCCGACGAGGGAACTCCTCAACGGTCAACCGTAGAGACGTGAAATTTGGTTGACCGTTGAGGAGTTCCCTCGTCGGGATCCAACCCTGGGTGCAGCAGCCATGTCATGGTGGAACTTAGTAATTGCCATCATAATGGAATGCCTATACCAAATTTTACGTCTCTACGGTTGACCGTTGAGGAGTTCCCTCGTCGGGAGCCAACCCTGGGTGCAGCAGCCATGTCATGGTGGAACTTAATAATTGCCATCATAATGGAATGCCTATACCAAATTTCACGTCTCTACGGTTGACCGTTGAGGAGTTCCCTCGTCGGGAGCCAACCCTTAGTGCAGCAGCCATGTCATGGTGGAACTTAGTAATTGCCATCATAATGGAATGCCTATACCAAATTTCACGTCTCTACGGTTGACCGTTGAGGAGTTCCCTTTTAGGGAGCCAACCCTGGGTGCAGCAGCCATGTCATGGTGGAACTTAGTAATTGCCATCATAATGGAATGCCTATACCAAATTTCACGTCTCTACGGTTGACCGTTGAGGAGTTCCCTCTTAGGGAGCCAACCCTGGGTGCAGCAGCCATGTCATGGTGGAACTTAGTAATTGTCATCATAATGGAATGCCTATACCAAATTTCACGTCTCTACGGTTGACCGTTGAGGAGTTCCCTCTTCGGGAGCCAACCCTGGGTGCAGCAGCCATGTCATGGTGGAACTTAGTAATTGCCATCATAATGGAATGCCTATACCAAATTTCACGTCTCTACGGTTGACCGTTGAGGAGTTCCCTCGTCGGGAGCCAACCCTGGGTGCAGCAGCCATGTCATGGTGGAACTTAGTAATTGCCATCATAATGGAATGCCTATACCAAATTTCACCAAATGTCAAATTTGAAAATTCAAATTTCGAACCGACTGTCAGATTTGAAAATTCAAATTTCGAACCAACTGTCAAATTTGAAAATTCAAATTTCGAACCAACTGTCAGATTTGAAAATTCAAATTTCGAGCCAACTGTCAGATTTGAAAATTCAAATTTCGAACCAACTGTCAGATTTGAAAATTCGAATTTCGAACCAACTGTCAATTTGAAAATTCAAATTTCGAACCAACTGTCAGATTTGAAAATTCGAATTTCGAACCAACTGTCATATTTGAAAATTCGAATTTCGAACCAACTGTCAAATTTGAAAATTCAAATTTCGAACCAACTGTCAGATTTGAAAATTCAAATTTCGTACCAAATGTCAAATTTGAAAATTCAAATTTCGAACCGACTGTCAGATTTGAAAATTCAAATTTCGAACCAACTGTCAAATTTGAAAATTCAAATTTCGAACCAACTGTCAGATTTGTTCGAAATTTGAATTTTCAAATCTGACAGTTGGTTCGAAATTTGAATTTTCAAATTTGACAGTTGGTTCGAAATTTCAATTTTCAAATCTGACAGTTGGTTCGAAATTTGAATTTTCAAATTTGACAGTTGGTTCGAAATTTGAATTTTCAAATTTGACAGTTGGTTCGAAATTTGAATTTTCAAATTTGACAGTTGGTTCGAAATTTGAATTTTCAAATGTGACAGTTGGTTCGAAATTTGAATTTTCAAATTTGACAGTTGGTTCGAAATTTGAATTTTCAAATCTGACAGTTGGTTCGATATTTGAATTTTCAAATTTAACAGTTGGTTCGAAAATTCAAATTTCGAAGCTACGTCGAAGGCAGAAAAGTTACCTTAAATCATATTGGAGCCATCGAAACGATTGACGTAACAAAGGGTTGCATACAAGGATCAACATGTGGACCAACATTTTGGAATATCATAATAGACGAATTATTGCAGTTTGACTTTGGGCCGAGTGCACATATTCAAGCTTTTTCTGATGATTTTCTACTCATAGTAACAGAAGACAACATTATGAAAATAGAGGAAACCACAAACAGATGTTTAGAGACAATAGCAGAATGGGGAGAAGTTAGCAAATTAAAATTTTCGGAAAGCAAGACCCATGCTATGCTTATAACACGTAAAAGGAATATACTACATTCGAAAATAATGATGAATAATTTGGCAATAGAAATGGTCGACAGCTTCAAAATTCTAGGCCTAACAATAGATAAACATTTATCTTGGCACCAACATATCGATAATATATGCAAAAAAGCCGCCGCTCTCACCACGACTCTCAGCAGAGCAGCGAAACCTACCTGGGGTTGCAGCGGAGAAATAATAGAGGCTATCTACACCGGAGCCATTGAACCTATTGTACTCTATGGCGCCCACATATGGGGAAAAGTATGCTGCAAAAGGGTTGTTTGCCAAAAACTCAACAGAGTTCAGAGAGCAATAGCCATCAGCGCGGTTAAAGCATACAGAACTGTATCACTAAATTCATCACTCGCCATTGCCGGATTCATGCCGCTGGATTTAAAGATTATTGAAAGATTGAAACTATACAACATCAAAAAAACAGGTATAATCGGAGAGGAACACGTCCCTAACGATAGAAAATACGAATTGCCTGAAGACGTGCTAAAACTTCCACATCCGAGCTTAAGAATACCATTAAAGATATCCTTCCCGGAAAGACCAAATGGACCCGCCGAACCGGGAAACATCGATATCTATACGGACGGAAGTAAGATAGAGGGAAGAGTCGGGGCCTTATTTCGTACCTTATGAAGGAACAAAAGAATTGCAACATCATTCGTTTCTACTAGGAGATTTCTGTACCGTATTTCAAGCTGAAATGATAGCCATTAAGGAAGCGCTGGATTGGATACTAAAAGGCGGAAAAGGCAGATGGAAGCGTGTATCAGTATACTCGGACTCACAATCCAGCCTGTTAAGCCTCAAAGAACATACACCAAAAAATAGACTTATCTGCGCTATTCAGGCAGCCGCTAGAATGCTTGAGGAACTACTATCGAAAATAGTATTACCATTTCAAAAAACACATTATTTTAGCTCTCTCTCTTTTAATTTTTTTTTTGCATCGAAAATTAAAATTTTAGTACCAACTGTCAAATTTGAAAATTCAAATTTCATGCCAGATCCTACCGGTGGTTTCATAAGGTTGCACTAGGAGTATAGACAACATATCTGAAGTTCTCTGCCGATATAGAAAAAACGCCAAATGGCCGAGGGGTAAAAACACTGTTTTACAGGCCAGGGTACCCGGGTTCGATACCTAGTCAGAACTCATTTTTTTTCGTTTTTCTTCTCTTCATATTACCAAAATATTTTTAACATTTCAAAAAACACATTATTTTAGCTCTCTCTCTTTTAGTTTTTTTTTTCATCGAAAATTAAAATTTTAGTACCGGGGCCGAGCACGGCCAAGTAGAGCCGTGCGGGGCCGAGCAGGGCCGAGCGGAGCCGAGCGGAGCCTAGCGGGGCCGAGCGGGGCCGAGCGGGGCCGAGCGGGGCCGAGCGGAGCCGAGCGGGTCCGAGCGGGGCCGAGCGGGGCCGAGCGGGTCGAGCGGGGCCGAGCGGAGCCGAGCGGAGACGAGCGGAGCCGAGCGGAGACGAGCAGAGACGAGCGGAGCCGAGCGGGGCCGAGCGATGCCGAGCCGAATCTGACATGACCTGACCTACCCTCAAATTTGAAAATTCAAATGTCATGCCAGATCCTACCGGTGGTTTCATAAGGTTGCACCAGAAATATAGACAAAATATCTGACAAAACATATATAGAACTTCTCTGCCGATATAGAAAGAACGCCAAATGGCCGAGGGATAAAGACACTGTTTTACAGGCCAGGGTACCCGGGTTTGATACCTAGTCAGGACTCATTTTTTTTTCGTTTTTTCTTCTCTTCATATTATTAAAATAGTATTAACATTTTTAAAAAACACATTATTTCAGCTCTCTCTATTTTAGTTTTTTTTCATCGAAAATTAAAATTTTAGTACCGGGGTTGAGCGGAGCCGAGCGATGCCGAGCGGGGCCGAGCGGAGCCGAGTGGGGCCGAGCAGGGCCGAGCGGAGCCGAGCGGAGCCGAGCGGAGCCGAGCGGAGACGAGCGGAGCCGAGCGGAGACGAGCGGAGCCGAGCGGGGCCGAGCCGGACATGACATTATCTGACCTACCCTCAAATTTGAAAATTCAAATTTCTTGCCAGATCCTACCGGTGGTTTCATAAGTTTGCACCAGAAATATAGACAAAATATCTGACAAAACAACTATAGAACTTCTCTGCCGATATAGAAAAAACGCCAAATGGCCACGGGGTAAAAACACTGTTTTACAGGACATGGGTACCCATGTTCGAAACCTAGTCAGGACTCATTTTTTCTCTTCTTCTCTATATATTTCTAAAATAGTGTTAACATTACAAAAACACATTATTTTAGCTCTCTCTATTTTAGTTTTTTTTTTATCGAAAATTAAAATTTTAGTACCAACTGTCAAATTTGAAAATTCAAATTTCATGCCAGATCATACCGGTGGTTTCCAAAGGTAGCACCAGTAATATAGAAAAAATATCTGACAAAACATGTATAACACTTCTCTGCCGATATAGAAAAAACGCCAAATGGGCGAAGGGTAAAAACACTGTTTTACAGGACAGGGTACCCGGGTTCGAAACCTCGTCAGGACTCATATTTTTTTTTTTCTCTATATATTACTAAAATAGTATTACAGTTTCAAAAACACATTATTTTAGCTCTCTCTATTTTAGTTTTTTTTTTAATCGAAAATTAAATTTTTTGTAATAACTGTCAAATTTGAAAATTCTAATTTCATGCTAGATCCTACCGGTGGTTTCCAAAGGTTGCACCCGGAATATAGAAAAATATCTGACAAAACACATATAGCACTTCTCTGCCGATATAGAAAAAACGCCAAATGACCGAGAGGTAAAAACACTGTTTTACAGGAGTCAATGAAAACGAAAACAACACAGTTACATGTGTGAAATCGTTAATCCCCAGCACACCATCTCTTGAAGCAATAACGATTGATCATTCTGTACCAGGCCCTTCAGACGGACATATTTCACAAACTGCTTTATTAAAAGAAAAAACTAATGATTTGAACGTGATTCTTACACCTCAAGCAGTAAGACCGTACCCAAAAAGGCAGGAAAAAGGAAAACCATGAGAAATAACCCAAAGAAATGCTCATCATCAAGTATTACAGACACGCCGGAAAAGTAAATTGGTAGAAAAAACATTAAGTAAGCAATCAAAGTCTATCAAAAAGACTTGCAACAAAAAAAACTGCCAAAACTGCAACTGCAATAACTGCAAAACGAAAATGCACTCGCCTTCCATCAAAGCTTTCCACTTCTTCAGAAGAATCCACTTTGTCAATATATTTACATGATTCTGGTGATAGTGAAGGCCTAATAGATTCTGATACATTGTTTGAAATATTACCAAACGACATCAAAGAAAGAAAAAACAAATCCTCAGTCCTCGAAAAGTCATCGAAAGAAAACAGCATATGTCCTCTATGCCATAAAGCATAAGCGGCCAGTCAATAAGATTGGCTGAGGTGCAGAGTAAGCCAGATATGGGCACATGAAACATGTGGTGAAAAAGGAAAACTAAACTTCTTTTGCAAAAAGTGTTATTGATCTGATTATTATATAAGTTATAAAAGCATACATACATAAACCATACACTGATTCATTGTAATTTACTATGTGTAATTTACTATTTGTTATAAAACCATACACTGTTTCATTGTAATTTACTATGTGTAATTGTTTTATGTCTATTTCGTGTATTTCATTGTATATTCAATTTTTAATTCTGTTGTTTATTCTTCTGATAAACAGGTTTGTCATTACTATGTCCACTTCATGTTACCCTATGTCCGTTTCATGGAAACCGTTCTATGTTTTTTTTTTTTTTTTTTTTAATTACATTTATGTACATCTGAAAGCATTGTTTTATTTTTTCTTTAATGCAAAAAGAGGTTGAAAACATCATACTTTGACGTTATTCGATTGTCTTTCACCTAATTCAAAATCCAACTTAGCTATGACACTTTCTTCAAGAAAGTCTATTTCATGCGTACTCTCCCCTACTCTCTGTCATTCTTAATGACTCACTTCTGATCAATAAAGGACCTACACAGCCAGAGGCGTAGCTAGGGGGGGGGGCAGGGGGGTACATATGTCCCCGGGCGCCACAGCTTAGGGGGCGCCAAAATGAGGATGGATTTAAACTATCTTTTGTATTTTAATTTTATAAAAATGAATGTATTTTAAAACGTGAGATGTTAAACGAAAAATTAAAAATCTTGAATGTTCAAAAAATTTGTGACGGTAATGTCATTACCACCCTGTTTTTTACGTTTTAAACAAAAAACTCAACAAGAAATATAAGTACGGTTTTTACGTTTAAAAAACCCTAATACCATAGACACCGACGTCAATGGTCACGAATTGTTCACCGAAATCGGAGACTGCAAAATGCTGCTCAGTACCCGGATTGAAATTCTACCAGAACTTTAGACCTTCTTGGTTTTATTGTATCATATGGAGATGACGTGTTTCCCAATATGCGTATTTCACTGTAAATTCTTTTAACAATTGCTGTTTCAATTGCAAGTTGTGAGCAGTCTTTCAGCAACCTAAAGCTTATTTTATCATATTTACGTGCTTCAATGGGACAAGATCGTCTGAGTGGTCTTGCACTCCTTAGCATCGAAAGACAAGCCCTTGATTCTATTAATTTTGACAACGTATTTGATGAGTTTGCGACAGTCAAATCGAGGAGGATCAATTTATTGTAGAAATCCAATTCATATTATATACTACACATACACACTCACGGAGCAGTACAATAAATATGTATAGAATTTAGTTTTTATAAGTATTTAGTAATTTTAATAATTAATTAGTATTTATTTTAGTGTTTATTAAATAAATTGTTTCAATCCATAAAAAGAATTTTTAGTTTTTATTCTATTTATGAACCATATATTATGGAACGCCGATTTGGTAAAAACTAAAGTCCCATTACAATTTAATTGTATTTAGAAAAAAATGAATTGCAATGGGATATTAGGACTTTAGTTTTTACCATAATATAAACAGAAAAAAAAAATGGGGACTCCGACCCGAGTGAGTCTCCAGACTCTCGATACGAGAAGGGGCGCAGATTTTGTGTCTTGTCCCCGGGCTCAAATTACCCTAGCTAGCCACTGTACACAGCCAACGTTTAACTGCAATGCAATCGGATACTACCCTCTCTGTTTATAATATTTATATTTCTGTATTGATCCGTATATCAAATGCTAGTAACATTTGGGTTGTCATTGATTTTATTACACTATAAGATCAATGGTTAAGTGAACCGTTATTATAATAATTTGAACTACGTATATGTTAATTTAGTATTAAATCTTTTTATTATATGTAATTGCTACTGTATTTATATGTATTTATTTGTTTCCATGATATTTATTTTAAAACTAAGTAAAATAGGTCAATATTGCTGGATCCTGCGCCATGCACGAGTATCTGGAGTACCTACATAAAATGATATTTAGCAACAATGAAAATGTAAATGATAATGAACTGATATGATAATAAACTGATATGATTAAAAATATGATACTGATATGATAATAAACAAGAACTGATATGATTAAAAAATATAAATAAACATTTAAAATTCAGTCGTGTTGCGCCATCTGTTGAAAATGATCAACCGCGCCATCTACCGTTGCAACTTCCTTCCTAATTTGATACTACCAAATTAGGAAGGAATCCTTTCATAACACTACGCAGTTGCGGATCAAGTTAACAGAGGGCTCCATCCGCTCACTACAATGACCACCTTCGTTTAGTTAGCCCCCTTCACACCCAAAGCACAGTATACCGAGAGAATATGAGTATCTGGTATACTGTGCTCAAAGCGTGCAAATGGAAGTGTCATTATTGAACCATATTAGTAATACTCCGTCCTCCGCACAGAACACCAATGTTTCGTTTCCCGGGATTCGTGTTCTGTGGTTGTCCGCCTGTCGTCGATTACCTCGGCCAGTCCTTGAAAAAAATGCCCGATCGACCGTAACATGCTGTATTTATATTAAAATAATAAAAAATATACAAAAAATAGGGGAAAATTTGGAACATACTAATATATAAATGTATGAATAATCTTATAATATTTGATGTGTTAAAGTTATTCTTTTCCCTTTATATTATAATGTCTTGGTGTGGCTCACTTTCGGTTCTTTTACGACCCACTTCTTTTAGGAGCCTCTTACCTAATTATTCTTTACTTTAAAACTCTACACATTTTTAAATATTTTAAACGCTTTGAAGAGTCTATTAAAACTACTCATTATATAATAATATATACTCCTCGTATTATTACAACATTTATACCAAAAACAATACTGTTCTATCTATCTATATGCAATTACTTATTATCCAAAATGAATGATTTGTATAATTTTATAGACGAAAAAAATATAACATGTGAAGAATTTCACGACCCCAATGAATGTAAAGATTACGTAATGGGAGGGGAAAGCCAAAAGCTATTTTCACTTAACATTCGTAGTATCAATAAAAATTTTGATGACTGCCTTATACTGCTTAAGCAATTTAATTATCAATTTGACATTATTATTTTAACCGAATGCTGGATTAGTAACATCTATACCGCGAGAGTACTGCCAGGGTTTGAATGTTATCATACCGAAAATATAAGACTTCAGAATGATGGAGTTGTAATTTACCTAAAATCCGACCTAAAAGCTTCCGTTACAGAAAAGAAAATTGATGATGCCAACTGCTTACATATGTTAATTGAGGATGATATAAATATATTTGCAATTTATAAAACACCGAGTAAAACCAATATTAATGATTTCTTTCAATCACTAAACAGTTTGCTTTCACAATACTCGAACGAACCTAATATAATAGTAACTGGGGATATTAATATTAACATAATAAATAATCGACACCCACAGGCAGAAGACTACCTCAATATGTTAACACAAAATGGACTGAAAATCGCCATAGACAAAGCGACTAGAACAGATCGCGAGCAATCTAGTTGTATAGATCACATAATGGTCAAATCAAGAATGCCAATAAAGTCTTTTATCTATAAGGCCACTATCACTGACCACTATGCGGTTGGATTATGTATCTCGAAAAACATGAAGAAACTGTTTGTTTGTTTGTTTGAAAAGCTTTATTGCACACACAAAAGAATACAATGTTGTGGGCCTATTGCCAAGTGGCAATATCTACCGACCATACCGCCAGGGTTATTGTGACTGAAGGTTTATGTGGGCAAATTAATTTACAAGTAATAAATGAATACACTTACAAAAGTCATCATAGTTTAAAATATAATTCAGTGATTAGTAACGTATGCCAACTCGATATTGAAGGGAGGAGTGAAATATAAGGACAAGCAAAGGAGACGGGAGGGGAGGGGGGAATTCATAAGTTGAGTAAATGTCTCTTTAAAGAATTTTTAAACCCGCTCAGGTTTTCAAGTTGTCTTGTCGGTAAAGGCACGGAATTCCAGAGACGGGCCGCTTGCACTGCCAAAGACCTATTTTTCCCGAGAGCGCAATGGAAGGCCATGGGATGAAAGCGGAGAGAAGAGATTATACAAATAAGTAGGACAGTTTGACTGTAGTACGCGGAAGAGTAGGGCGAGTATGTGAAATTACCGACATCGTCTAATGGGTAGCCACTCTATTTGCCTGCGAAAGTTTGATATGTGATCAGACTTTTTCAGGGAATAAACAAAGCTAATACACGCGTTTTGAATCCTATCTAGCTTATCGAGTAGTTCTTCATTCGCATCTATAGGTAGGCCACATCAGCGTAATTAATCAGCGGTAAAAGAAAAGATTGTGCCATTTGGCGTTTAATACAAAGAGGTAAGAGATTCTGAACCCGTTTAAAAGAATGGAGACTTGCAAAGACTTTACGACTGACCTCTATTACTTGAGGATGCCAAGATAAGTTTTTATCAATGAGTCTCACTGTCTCAGCGTATCCAGTATAAAACCTTAACAGACAATGATAAACTCTTCAACTTGTTTCGTGATGTGATATGGGATAAAGTGTATGAATCCAAGGATGTCAATGAAGCAACCTACTTTTTCCTAGAAATATTTATGGATTGCCTAAAGAACGCTTCAACTGAAACGAAAATTAATATTTCACGATCGAAAGCCAAAATCAATCCGTGGATAACGGACGGTCTATTATTATGCATAAGAAAGCGGGATACGCTCCACCAAGAAGCAAGAAAAAATCCCAATGATAAACAACTCCTAAGTTTTTATAAAAAATATAGAAATACCTGCAAGAAAATCATAAGGAAAATAAAAAAATCATATTACAAAGAAAAATTAAAACAAGCAAATGGGGATATGAAGAAAACATGGGAGGTAATAAATATCATAGGTCGCACAAAAAAGAATAAACCCTCATTTATGTCGATAAGGGTTAATAATGAAATAAAATACGTGGACAAAGATCTTCGTGAAATAACCAATTATGCCAACGAATATTTTGTGTCTGTTGGACAGAAACTGGCAAACTCCATTTTATGTGATATGAAATACACTGAATCTGCTTTGACAAACTTAATAAATATCTCTCCTAAAACTAAAAAGCAGTTTGCTCTGGGTCTCGTTAATACATCGGAAGTTACAAACACTATAAACAATCTGAAAACCGATTCTTCACCCGGTTTAGATGGTATACGAACTAGTCACTTCAAACTTGTAGCCGAGTTTATTTCTGAACCTCTCGCATACCTAGTAAACTTAAGTTTCAAGTCGGGCACATTTCCTCATTTACTAAAGACGTCAAAGGTTATTCCAATATTCAAGAATGGTAAAAAGAAGATATTGGGATTATAGACCGATATCTCTTCAAAACATAATTTCAAAAGTAGTAAAAAAAAAATTTAAAAAGAGGCTTATGAAACACGTGGAGGTAGAGGGGCTTCTTTCAATTAACCAATTCGGCTTCAGAGAAGGTCGAGGAACGCAAGATGCAATTAACGCCGTTACACAATATATATCAGTAAATATTGATGAGGGCAAAAAAGTGATGGCAGTGTTCCTCGACCTATCAAAGCATTCGACACGGTATCTCACCCGATCCTTTGCAAAAAACTGGAGAGCTTTGGCATTAAAGGGGTATCCATGGAATGGTTTAGAAGTTACTTGGATAGAAGATCTCAGGTGACAGAAATTAATAGCCAAATCAGTGAGAAACTTAATATAAGATATGGTGTTGCACAAGGGAATGTGCTTGGGCCACTCCTGTTTTTAATCTATATTAATGAGTTATGTGAACTCCAAATTAATGCAAAAGTTATCTCATTCGCAGACGACACGGTATTATTAACGGAAGGGACTAATTTCACAGAAGTCACACTAAAATCACAAAAAAAGTCTAGATACTGTTAGTGGGTGGCTAGACAAACATATTTTGATACTAAACTCGTCGAAAACTAAAGTAATGAACTTTAGCTTACGATCAGTTCATATCTCCAGCTTCCTTAAAATCCACTCTAACAATTGCCATAGAGACAGTACCTGCTCCTGTGAACGCCTAAGTATTGTGGATAATATAAAATATCTCGGGATAAATATTGATTCTAAACTAAATTGGTCTAAGCATATAATTGAACTTTCTGATCGATTACGCAAACTAATATATATTTTTCTTGAACTTCGCAATGTGTTATCTCGGAAAACCACTAAAATTACCTACGTCATGGCTCTATGTCAAAGCCTAATGATTTATGGAATTATAGGATGGAGTGCTTGCACGAAACAGGCCCTGGACGCACTAATAAAGACACAAAAACTGCTGTTACGGATAATTTATGACTACCAGTCACAGCGTCTTTTCAAAGAATCTAAAGTCCTGGACGTCAAGCAATTGTTTCTAAAATATGTGATAATATTTTTTCATAAATATAAAGATAGGCATGATCAAAGTCAACAAAACTGCAATACTCGGAGTTCACGGAAACAAAATTTCCTTATTCCTCGAGTGCAACAAACATTTGCACAAAGACAAGCTATCTTTCTTGGGCCCAGGTTATATAATGACATAGAAGAGAAATGGAAACAACTAAAGAACATTCAACAGTTTAAATATAATATAAATAAATGGTTATTTGAATTAGGGAGGTATAAATCCGAAAACTTGTCTTGTGTAGCGTATATTATGTAATGGTTGATATTGAAGCGAATATCGTATACATATACATAAAGTATTATGCATATAATATTAATATATCATATGGTATTTCTTATTTTTCCCAATATTTTTATATTCGTATTTATTTATAAACAAAGGCAAAAAATCAACAGCGACTACTGCTAACTTTGACCGAAGTCATAAACCACACAATGCCGAAGTAAATAAAATATTTCCTACGAATAGAAACATAATATATCCATCTAAACAGGCCGGAAATCTGCAAGTAAAATCTCAAGATTTATTCGCCGTGGAGCGAAATAGAAGGCAAAAAAAAGTTCTATTTTAACCAATGAAATGGTAAAACGAGTGGAGGACTATTAAGACAAATTCTACGCGATTCAGACATAACTAGTATCACGAAAACAAATGCACAGATATTTGGTATTTGCGATGATATAAAAAACCTTGTATCGAACTTCGACAAAAACGATTACGTTGTCGTATTGGGCGGTCTTCATTATAGATACATGAGTTATCAGGAATCAAAAAATTCTACTACTCGACTGATAGAAGAACGGCTAAACAAATTGATATACGAGACAAGACACACTAACTTGATGCTATGTGGTATACCATAAAGGTTAGACAATAATAGTTACAATTTTGACCTGCGCGACATTAATAATAAGATTAACTCGCTATGTATGATAACGAAACATGTATCTTATATACCTTTGGTAGAAACGTTATTGGAAAATGACTACGTGACCCGAGGCTCTCACCTAAATTTTCGCGGGAAAAAGAAATTCGCTGAGGCAATAAAGAAAATGATACTTAGCCATGTATCTATGCCGGCGTCAAAAAACGAACTTCGGGAGTTGGAAAAGCAAAAAAATGAGATAGCTACCTCAAACCGCAAAAAGTGCACCCTAAAAATTGTCCATCAAAACATGCAACGAATTCAAAATAAAACGCTTGATGCTGGATTGGCGCTTGAAGAGAACAATGTCGATATTTTCTGTACTAGTGAATCGTGGTTTAAGGAAGAAGAAAAGGACATAGTAAACATTTCCGGTTATGTGTTAGCTAGTAGCTTCTCAAGAACAGCACGCATTAGAGGTGGCTCTGCCATCTTCACCAAATCAGATGTGCGATTCATGATTCGCAGAGACATATGCAAACTATCCGTAGAGTCCGTAATTGAAATCAGTTGTATCACCCTTCCTGATTATTTAATTACTGTGATTTGTTTTTATAGAAGCCCAAGCTCCGATTTTCAAGTATTCGTAAATGTTCTCGAAATAGCTTTAGACATGATTGACAAAAATACATCTTCTCTCATTTTAGCTGCAGATTTTAACTTGAACTTCTTGGAAAAATCTGGCTTTAGCGATGCTGTCATTGATTAATGTCAAACCTATAATATGACTAAAATAATAAATTTTGCTACAAGAAATACTCCAGTCAGCAGCACATGTATCGACAATATATTTACTAACTGTACTAACTGTGAGGTTTTCGCAGTTAGCTCTATAAGCTGTGGCCTCTCGGATCACGACGGACAACTGATTGATATCAAATGCTATAACAAAAGCAGAGATGTCCGCGAAGTTCATGTTAAAAGAAAAATCACTGACTCTGGGCTTGAGAATTTCCAGGCAGCTTTGAGGACCACTTCTCCCCCCATTATGGATGTAAGCGATCCAAACGAATTTTATGTCATTTTTTTGAAATGGTTTTTATCAGCTCTAGATACGAAAATGCCCCCTAAAAAAAGTTATAGAAAAGATAAAAAACATTCAATGACTGGGCATCGAAAGGAATTAAAGTATCTAGGGCACGGATTTTTGAATTACATGAACTACGAAAAATAAACACTGACCCAGATTTTGTGAAATATGTACAAAGTTATAAAAAAATCTACAAAAAAGTTGTTTGGAATGCCAAACAACAATATCTTCAATCGATTATTCAAAGATCGGATAACAAAATCAAAGCTACCTGGGATCTCATTAGCAAAGAGTGTGGCCGCTTTTCATTATCTGTCGAAAGTGTTAAACTTAATATAAACGGAAGTATTGTTTCGGATGCTACTGCTGTTGCAGAGCTTTTTAGTGATCACTTCAACAAAATAACAGTAAATGTAAATAGTGCATTTGATACTGTAAAAACGTCTCTTGACCTTTTATTAACTTTCCGTAATAGGAATGATAATAGTTTTAAATTCGCAGAAACGACTCCCCAAGAAATAATAAACGTTAGTAAATTATTAAAAAATAAAAACTCTACCGATCTCTGGTCAATGTCGACAAAAATCCTGAAGAACTCTGTGGCGGTAGTAGCTGAACATTTGAGTACACTTTTTAATATGTGTTTTGACTGTGGAGTATTTCTTTGTAAAATGAAATTGGCAAAAGTGATTCCTGTCTATAAAAAAGGTGCTCGCGAGGACAAAAATAACTATCGTCCAATATCACTTTTGCCAACTTTTAGTAAAATTTTTGAAAAAATTATTTTACAGCAAATTAGCAATTTCTTCGCTATAAATAAGATCTTAACTCCGAAACAATTCGGGTTCCGCAAGTCGTTGTCCACAATAGATGCGATTGCGGGTCTTATGGAAAAGTTGCTCTCCAGCCTGGATAAGTCGGAAAAAACTCTGGGTTTATTCTGTGATCTATCCAAGGCCTTTGATTGCGTCGATCACACGATCTTGCTATGTAAACTCGAGCATTATGGCGTTCGAGGCAGGGAACTAAATCTAATAGAGTCTTATTTGCAAGGACGAACGCAAGTAACTAAAATACAAAATATTGTTAGTAAACCCCAGTTAATTACGCAAGGAGTGCCACAAGGCTCTATCCTGGGTCCATTTCTTTTCCTTGTGTATATAAATGACATACCAGATTGCGTGATATCAGATAATGACGAAATTACCCTTTATGCAGATGATACTTCTCTAATTTTCAGTGATGCAAACTTAGATACTTTAATCAAGCGAATTGATGCCACGGTGAAAAAGCTGGGTACTTGGTTCCACGTAAACCGACTATCCCTTAATGCCTCTAAATCAAATTCAATTCATTTCTCTCTTCGGCCTTCCCGAGATAACGTCATTAGCATCCGCTATGGTGAAAATGACATTGAAAATGTTGACCATGTAAAATTTTTAGGTATCCATTTAGACAGTAAACCCCAATGGTCACCTCATTTGGATGAATTGAGCGGAAAATTAGGTAGTGCCACGTTTGCTATTAAAAATATTAAAATGTTTTGCGGCTTTGAAGCCGCAAAGTCTGTATACTTTGCATATTTCCATTCCTTACTAAGTTATGGTCTCATGTTTTGGGGAATGACGGCAAATTCGGTAAGAATCTTTAGACTTCAAAAAAGAGCGATTCGCAATTTATTTACCATATCATCGCTAACATCTTGCAGGCCGTATTTCGTTGAATCTGGTATCATGACAATGTATGCCGCTTATATATACCAGGGTGTTATGTACGCACGAAAAAATATCAGCACCACTCCAACAAATTCGGATGTTCATTCGCACAACACGCGAAACAAACAAGACTTGCGTCCTTGCAAAGTGCGACTAAGTAAGGTTAGAAATAGTTTCCTGTATCAGTCCAATATATTTTATAACAAGATTCCATTGTGCGTCAGGGGTCTTGGAGACGTTCAATTTAAGAGCAAGGTCCAGGATATACTTATTAAGAACCCAATGTATTCTGTTAAGGACTTTGAGAGTATTGATTTTCCTAATCTTCTGTAATTATTTATATTACAATCTTTTCTTATTTTTGTTTATTTTTTTATTTTATAAATTTGATTATTTACATTACTATTTACATTACAAGCATTGATTATCAAAGATGGATTATAATTAAAAAAAATATATTGACCATTTCTATTGCGACATTGTTATTGATTTAATTTTATATATTTTATAATCTTAATTTTACTGTTTTATAACCGACTCTTCGTTTTTATACTTTGACTATCTGCAGTATTTAAGCAGTTCCAATTATTTTAAAAAGATCTTAAATCTTTATTTTAAATTGAAATATTAATTGTTTTACAATTAAAAAATAATGGTCGATATTTAAAACAAATATTATACCACATAAGGTATAATACCAGTTACTCAACTTGACTATACCAAGAGTAGGGATTCCCACCAACTGGCTTATTTAAATAAATAAAAAAATAAAAAAATAATAAAAATATATAATTGTATTCTAATATAAATATGTTTATACCATAATATATTTATTATTTATTATAATCGAATTTAGGTATCTATGTACTTACCATATTATTACATAAATATGATTAGGTATATACATTGTAATATTTATACAGATTATTATATTATGTTACTTATATATTAAATTTTAATTAGGTACATTTACTATTTCTAAAAATAAAACGTTAGTCAATGTAGTTCTTTATAAATTAAATAGCTAATTTTAACTGTTTACTCTGAGCCGCCTAGATACAGGACATTACAGTCCTAGTTAGGTGGGCACTGACCATTTGCTACATTTGCGTGTAAAAATTTTCCGAGTTACTTTATAACATTGGTAATAATGTGGCTTTATGTAAAAAAAAATGAATAAAGTACTAAATAAATAAATAAAATAAAAACGCACTATTTAACAAAATGTTATTTGTGTTCTAATATTTCAAAATCTCATTTAAAGTGTTTTTTCTATTATCTTCAATAATGTGCTTAGGAGTAAAATAGGCCCATAATTAGTATTTATCGGCTTAATCCCGTTTTTAAATACTTATAGGAAAAATTATTACACATTTTGAATTGGCTGGAAATATCCCCTCTACTAAAACTGGCGTTCATTATTTGTGTGCCGTAGGCTCTCATAATGCATCGTTTGATGTTTAGATTATCGAACCTGCATTCAGATTATCGAAACCATTTGATAGAAGGGCAACGGAATAAAAGAAAAAAGATTTGGCTTCACAATAGTATGTGTCTTCGTTGGTCGATTATATGTTATCGAATTATTTATATAAAAAATACTGCGTATTAAGAAACAATTTAATGAGAGGTATAAAATACAGCCATATTGACAATATAATAATAATAATAATAAAACGCTTTATTCTTAAGAAACGGCGAGCTTATTGCCTGCAGGCAATATTTTAGAGCTAACCTTTATATAGGCTATCTTCCATGGAGAAACGATATACCACCTATTGATCTGATGAACGGAACCGTTTTTCCTGCACGATATAATATAAGAAATGACAAAAACAGTTCACCCCCCCCCCCCCCCTATGTCAATCAAAATACTGTCAGTTTTATTTTGCAGACTCATCTGGCAACCCTGGTTACGATACACAATAATTAAAAAAAGTGTTATGATAAAAAGATATCCGGATGTTAAATCTAAATATCCGAAAACAAGATACTTTTTTTTGTATACTATATACAAGAAATATAATATAGGAATAGCATAAGAAATAGAATATTGATAATACAAGAAATGTTGAAATTGGGCAAAAAACTAATTATTTTGTTTGATTGAAATGATGTAGGTAGGTGATCTTTTTAACGAAGGGTAATTAAAACGGTCCCTCACCAAAACGCACCAACGTAAAACCTTCGCTGTGGTGAAACTTCCTTGTCTATTTGAGTATCACCACCGATAATTAGATTATAATCTAGGTCAGTTTTAAGGTCATCGATTAAATTTGGCATAGTCATATAATTTCTTGCCCGCACCGAACACACTTAAGGCTTGAAAGGGAAATAAAATATTTTTCCCATGCCATCAGTTTGAAAATAGAAGCGATAGTGTTTTGAAATCAGGGAAAGGAACCCATTTAAAGGATAGATTCCCGACTCGACTAGGTAAAAAAATATTTATTTTTACAATTCCTTCTTTTTATTACCTTAATGTTATCGCCTCTCAAATTAGAGAATATAATAGGTAATATAAGTGAAAAATATCCAATCCCGGAAACTTAATGGGTTATGATCTGTCCTGATTTGGAACAGCTAAGTATTTTGGAAGCCCTTGAAGGCTCGCGGGCTTCTAAATTCTTTGTGCGCAACAGATATATGCGAGTATAATGCGATATATGCGCACCATATATATCATATGTAAATAAGTATGATTTCTAATCTGGTCAATGATAAACAATGAAATGCAGTGTAAATTATGTGGGTATTTTTAAATAGTATTGGCGCGTATTTCATTGCATGGTCTGCCATAGATGTCATGCGGAGATGGATAGCGGGCAGCGACAACAGGGGCAGGAATTGAATTGGGTGGAATATGACAATTGTTGGTTCGCTGGTAAAAAGCGTATCGAATCGCTTCGAATAGGCGAGTCTGACTGATCCGAAAAGGAATGAAAGGCGGCTGAGACGCGTTTGGGGAGTTTGTCGTTGCGTCGGAGCGTGGCCGATTGCCGTTCTAATGCCGCACAAAGCCTTCCGACGGCGACCTCCGTTCCGCGATTCGACTCGCATCACCCGTGCTCTCGCACTGGACTCACTCACTATACCCAACCGACCGACATTCACATACCTATTATCCCCAATATAATACCTCCACCCGGCAATTTCATACATATATATTTTATGACAAACCAGCATCCCTTGAGCAACAATACCGCTACATGTATACATATAAGTAGAATACATCTTGCGAACGGCAAAATATCTTTTACATATTATATTTTTATCCTGGACCAAAAATCTATGGCTTTTTCCTCGAGGAGTGTTTATTTTTGGGCATTTTCATTTTATTTCGTTATTTTTATTTATTTATTAAATCGTAATATCCCCCAACTAGGTTTCGAGTAATCGATCTTCGTGTCAATTTTGGGACGTAAAATGGTACGTAGAAATTATAACCATTGATTATATAATGTTATAACCGTCCCAGGCATCACATTACAAACCGCCGAAAATTGTAACCTATTTTTAACTACAGAACTGCATTGATACATTCGTATTTCGCTTTTTAACAATAACTACCATTAAGTTAATTTAAATTTCATTTATAATATGTACTTATTCCGTATACAACATACTTATTCTTATGCAATCTGCAACAGCATACAATTCGCTAAATAAAATACTCCATCGCAGGCATCTCGGAATTATAATCGTTAATTTATTTGTGGTCAAACAATAAGAGGAATTAAAATAAAGTGACCTAACTTGTAGTTTCCTAGAAACTAGATTTTTCGTCTATTACAGTGTAAATTTATTTAACCAGTTCTAATAAAGCTATATAGTCAGATTATTTTTAATAAAACACCGAATTTAAGAGTTATTTATTTAAAATACCAAGCCCAATTGATGATATAAATTGTTTTTCCTCCTCCTTTGTCGAAAATGTGCATATGTAGAAAATGTGTCAAATTCAATAACTTTCGAATACCTAAAAAATGCTATTAAAGCATTCAAAAATTCAACTGCCAGACCAATTTGTGGAACTTGTTGAGCTTTTTTCAGCCGTTCAGTTAAGAATCACTAAAGCACTCTGTCAAATCTGCTCAAAATCATCTTAAAAGATTCACTTAGAACACCGGTGTTTATTCTGCATTAGACAATGACTATCATTTTCCAGTTATTCAAATAAAAAACAGGTATTTACGTACAGAATCAAGTTACTCAGTTTTTATTTATTAAGTATGATCTTCACAAACTTTGCCATTTCAGCCTTCCTATCCAACACGGACATTATAATAAGGAATATTTGCACATCTTCTTCAAACGCCATCCCGTTATGGCAACAAATTGCATAATTTATAATATCACTGAGTGCTGTCCTATACATCTCCTTCAAAATTACTTCCATTATCCTTATAGGAAGATACTTAAATATATATTTTATTTCGATCTATTTCATAATATTTTTTTATTAATTATATTGAATGAATAAATGAATGAATGAATGAATGAATGAAAATCTCTTTATTGCACAATAAAAATAAGGTACAATGGCGGACTTATTGCTACACTACAGCAATATCTTCCAGTCAACCAACCAGTATATTAATTTTGGTCGGTGTTTTGGCTTATAATTCGTGAACTGCCATCGAAGGTATGTGGATCGGCAAGTTTTGCAACGGCTGCGGTGGCTCTAAAAGCTGTAAGAGCGAGGAGAGTCACATACAAACTAGTCTGGGATATCCTTAGAATCCTAATTGAACTGTCTTTTATCAACATGCGTGTATCGCCTAAGTATTGTGGATAATATAAAATATCTCGGGATAAATATTGATTCTAAACTAAATTGGTCTAAGCATATAATTAAACTTTCTGATCGATTACGCAAACTAATATATATTTTTCTTCTAAACTAAATAAAAAGTTTTACTCTAATGAATGTGTTATCTCGGAAAACCATTAAAATTACCTACGTCATGGCTCTATGTCAAAGCCTAATGATTTATGGAATTATAGGATGGAGTGCTTGCACGAAACAGACCCTGGACGCACTAATAAAGACGCAAAAACTGCTGTTACGGATGATTTATAGGAAGCTTATGACTACCAGTCAGAACGTCAGAAGTCAGCAAAACTACAATACTCGCATCGATCAGTGTGTATCACTCCTGCTTCCATTCAAAGATGTCTTATGCGATACTACTATGGGGTAATGCAACCGATATCCATCGCGTTTTTGTGCTACAAAAGCAAGCCGTTAGGACAATTTTTGGTGTAAGCAGAGAAACACATTGCGCCCCTTTTTTTATTAAATCTGGTATCCTTACCATGTCGTCCATGTACAATATCAGTGCCTTTTATACGCCAAAGAGAATTTTTTAAATTGCGAGCTTCACTCCATTCGACATAGCCATAATACGCGACATAAAAACAATGTATTATTGCCTAAAGTACGCTTGACTAAATATCAAAAAACATTTTTATATATTAGTTTTAAATTGTTCAATGCTTTGCTGTCATCGACGAGAAGACTTGAGATGGCAGCATATAAAATCTGCTTGAAAAATCAGTTAGTCAAACATGCCCTTTACAAACTGGACGACTTTTATGATATTGCGTCCACAATGATTATTGCTTGATTATAAATACCCATATTATGACTATACTTTCGCACTAAGTTTTAGATTTTATTGACATTGTTTTTAATTACGCATGTTTCATAATTTTTCTTTTTCATTGTATTGATTATTATTTATTGTTTGATTATTGATTATTTTGTAAATTTGACTCTTTTTAAGTTAATCACCTCTGATACAATTATTTTTTTTCCTTTTAATTAATGAAAGCGGTTTTATCATCCGGTAAATTAGGATTGTAAAATTTGACATGTTCCTCAGTATTGTGAAATGCTTTTGTGGAATGAATAAATGATGATGATGATGATGATGATGACCCAGAATTCACGGAAACAAAATTTCCTTATTCCTCGAGTGCAAACAACATTTGCACAAAGACAAGCTTTCTTCCTTGGGCCCAGGTTATATAATGACATAGAAGAGAAATGGAAACACCTAAAGAACATTCAACAGTTTAAATCTATACTAATATTATAAAGAGGTAAAGTTTGTGACGTTGTAGGAAGTATTCCCTGGATCTACTGAACCGATTTTGAAAATTCTTTTACCGCCACATAGAAAGCCACATTATTTATGACTATATATTAATCCGAAAATGAAAAGACTTTTTCGTGGTAGTAGGATTTGCAAAGTAAGTCAGAGAATAAGCGGTTGAACGAAAACGTTTCTAACTAACGCTGCCTTAACGATGAGAGATATATGATTATGTTCTAGGGAAAAGTTGTAGAGCTTGATAATGCCGACAAAAAATTCAGCGACAGCATATGTCTAACTTTTATATTTAAGTCACAAAAATTAGTAATTAATATGTAAAAAATAATTTAAATCGTTAGATCATGTTATCAACAATTATGAATGTTTATCAAAGTAAGTAAATTTATCGTCTCAAGTGTTTATAACAAAAGACGTTTCCCTTTTACTTCATATAATGTCCCTTTAACTGCATAAATAGTTAAAGAAATAATACGCTCACAAATAAGCCACTCACAAGAAGCCACTCACAAATAACGGTATTATAGTCAAATTGGCATGCAAAATACATACATACATAGGTATGCAGTAAAAATATAACCCTTCTTTTGGCAGTCAGAAAATAAATCATAACACTCAGTACTAACCGAACCACCGTCATAATTTCATCACAGGTAAAAAGTTTTACCGCCCAACGAAGTGGGTACGGGTCAGCTGGTATAATATAAATAAATGGTTATTTGAATTAGGGAGGTCTAAATCCGAAAACTTGTCTTGTATAGCGTATATTATATAATGGTTGATTTTAAAGCTAACATCTTATACATATATGTACATACATAAAGTATTATGCAAATAATCATAATATATCGTATGATATTTCTTATTTTTCCCAATATTTTTATAATCGTATTTATATAATTGTATTCTGATATAAATATGTATATACCATAATATATTTATTATTTATTATAATCGAATTTAGGTATCTATGTACATACCATATTATTACATAAATATGATTAGGTTAGGTTAGGTTAGGTTAGGTTAGGTTAGGTTAGGTTAGGTTAGGTTCCCCCCCGATGGGTTCCGCCTTGTCGTGGCGGGGGGGCTCAGTACTCTGCGCTTCCAGCGCAGACGAAGCGAAGAGAAACCCAGGGCGGTCAAACTGGCCCTATTGGGTCTGATTGCAGCCCCTTCGTCTCTCCATGCGTTCCTCTGGTTAGCAGAAGACGTTGTGGATGGGGCAGGCGGCGGGTCCGACTCGGTTGGACAGGCACCTGGGGTTAATCCTTCAGGCCACCGTCGACTCGTAATTACGGTCGGAGTGTTGTGGACATGTCTCGCAGCTTTTACCGTAACCGAGGGTTCACTGGCTTAACTGCCCGGACCGCGAGGAAGAAAACCTCTCTAAAAAATCACCCCAATCCTAACCGGCGACGCACCGGGAAGGATGCATGGCTGACGGGGTGGTCAGTCTTTAGTGCGGGACCCGCCAAGGGATCTGCCGACCCCATTGGCGTAACTAGGCTTATCCGGGTGCAGGGGGCACCGCCCGGATGGACGCTACTTTCCCCCAGACTCGTGGGATTTAATATGGAAAATTCAAATACACAAAATAAAAATGACGTAGATTTTGGAGGGGTGTCACTCGTGAAGGAAGCGAGGGTTGCTCTTGAGCGGAGCGACGTGACAGCAGGTTCTGCCGGCGGGGCTGAGAGCGACAGCTCGCTGATATCGCCCGTCAGTGTCGGCGACGGCCAGCCAGAGGAGGATGGCCCAGGCAAATTCTGGGCCGAAAACCGGAAACGGCAGAAGCCGGGAAATGAGGAGGAAGCTAGGTTGTCGGATGAGGAACTGCGGGTGGCTCCCAAAGTCCGAAATACTCCGGCCACCTCTGCACAAAGAGGTAGAGGAAGGCCTCTGACAACCGGCCATTACGTCGGGCTGGCCAAAGCCAAGGTTGCCTATATTAAGGCTCAGGAGGATGCCTTGAAAGTGGCAGCGGAGGTGGAGGTTGCCGAAATGGCAAAACATTTGAGGCCTCAACGGGTGCGTCGGCTGTCGGAGGCAAGCACCGACTTTGCCTCCATCCCGGCCGGCGACCTCAAACAGAAGGTCATTGATAGCGTGGCGGTCATTAACATGGTCGCCACAAAGTCTGGGAACCTTAAGGGCACTTTCCAACGTGCCCTTAAGGATGCAGCCCAAATGATCAAAGAGGCGGCGGAGACCCTGTACAACCGCACAGCCTCTGAAGAGACTGCTTGCCTGCAGGCCGACAACGCTCGCCTGCGTTCCGGGCTGGATGACCTCCGAAAGGAGCTCAGTGAGCTCCGAATGGAGCTGCGGGCACAACCTCGAGCCAGCCGGTCGCCTGCTACTGGCCTGTCCAAGGAGACCCCCTCGGCTTTGCCGGCTCCTCCCGAGCCCGCCTTCCGGGCGGAGGAACTAACCGGCTCCATCCTGCGCCAGGTGGGCGAGATGATGTCAGCGAGGTTGGAGGGTTTGGAGGACCGTCTCCTGCCGGGGAGACAAATCCGCCCGCTCCTTGCAGCTGACAGGCGGACTACTGCGGCCGCTCCCAATCGGGTCGTGACCACAGCGGTGGTCCATGCGGAACCAGACAGGAGGAGGACTCAGAAGCCTTCTTCCTCTTCTTCGCAGAAGAGTTCTTCCGCTCACGCCCCTGTCCCGCCCGCCACCAGCAATGAAGACGGGGAGTGGCGGGCGGTGGGGGGGAGGAAACGGAAGAAGAGAAAACAGAATGAGAAGATGGAGGCAAAGAAAAATGGCCCAAAGCCTTCCTCTTCGGTCTCCGCCGGAGTAAAACAATCAAAGTCGGTGGTGCCGAAGCTGCGCCCTCCGCGGTCGGCCGCGGTGGTCGTCGCGCTGCAGCCGGGGGCGGAGGGGAGGGGTCTGACCTACGCGGCGGCTCTAGCCAAGGCCAAGGCACTGATCCCTCTGGCGGAGCTGGGGATCTCCGGCCTCCGGTTTCGCCGCGCGGCCACTGGGGCTCGCGTTTTGGAGGTCTCTGGCGCCTCCAACGGCGAAAAAGCCGACCAGTTGGCCGCCAAAATTGGGGAAGTTTTGGGGGCTGACGCCAAGGTGTCCAGGCCCACCAAAATGGCCGACATTCGGCTGTCGGGTCTGGATGACTCCATCACCCCGGAGGAAGTGGCGAGCGTCGTCTCCACAAAAGGCGGGTGCGCGGTCGCCCAAATAAAGACTGGGCAGATCAGCCGAGCTGCATCGGGGCTGGGGTCAATATGGCTTCAGTGCCCGGTCTCTGCGGCGCAAAGATTGGTTGAGGACGGCCGTTTGGTAGTCGGGTGGGTATCGGTGCGGGTCCGGCTCCTCAAGTCTCGTCCTCTGCACTGCTTCCGGTGTCTGGAGCTGGGACACGTTGGGAAGCAGTGCAAGGCCGCAGATATAAGCAACGTTTGCTTCAACTGCGGCCAGGACGGACACAAAGCGGTGGTATGCACTGCCGCTGCGAGGTGCCCGGTGTGTGCAACGGCAAAAAAACCGTCAAACCACCGCCTCGGCAGCCCCGGCTGCAATGAGGCCGCAGTCGGACGAAAGAAGAGAAGAGTCGGAGATGCCTCCGGAGCTGACCCCGGAACCACGCCTCCTCAGGCTGGGAGGATGGACACGGAGGCCACATAAATATGGCCCTCCGCGTCCTCCAGGCGAACCTGAACCACTGCTCCGCCGCTCAGGATCTTTGTGTCCAGAGCATGGCGGAGTGGTCGGTTCAGGTAGGAATACTGGCGGAGCCGTTCCTCGTCCCCACCGGCAGCGATCAGTGGGTTTCCGACATCGATGGCACAGTCGCCATTGTCTCCCGCAGCGCTGCTGGCTCCCCGCCTCTCGAAAAAATAGCGAAGAGTCGGGGAAGCGTCTCAGTTCTGCTGGGGGGCGTGGCGATTATTGGCGTCTATTTTTCCCCGAACAGGACGCTATCGGAATTCGAGAACTTCCTTGTTCGGGTGACCAACCTTGTCGGAAGATGCCACCCCAACCCGGTGATTGTTGTCGGGGATTTTAACGCCCATTCGAGGGCGTGGGGATCGAGGAGGTCCGACGCCAGGGGTGATACCCTGGAACGGTGGGCCATTTCCACGGGTCTGACGCTACTCAACACGGGCAGCATCCCGACCTGCGTGCGACCGCAGGGCGAGTCCATAGTGGACTTGACTTTTGCCAGTCCTGCGGTTGCACGGCGCGTCGTGGGGTGGAGAGTCTGCGAGGGGGTGGAGACGATGTCTGACCATGGATACGTACGGTTCGATGTCTCCGCCCAGACCTCCGGATCTCTCGCACCGGTTGCGGTACGAGAAGACGGCCCACGGTGGGTGTTGAAGCACCTCAATATTGAGGTGCTCAAGGAGGCGGCGATCGTCCGGGCGTGGGCGTCGCCGGGCACGTTGGACGATGTACACGGTGAGGCGGACTCATTCCGCCAAGCGGTGACGTCTGTCTGCGACGCGGCGATGCCCAGGGCCCGGCCCTTTACACCGGCTCGACGGGTGCATTGGTGGTCTGAACCAATCGGTCAGTTACGCACAGTGTGCGTACTTGCCAGACGCAGATACATGCGCCATCGCAGGACGAGACGCCTGCCTCTCGAAACCCAAGAGGGTCGGGCCTGGCTGGCCAGGGAGGTGGAGTTCGGAGATGCCTACCGAACGGCTAAGAAGGCTCTCCAGCTTGCCATCACCAGGGCAAAGGAGGTTGCTCGGGAAACGATGCTGAAGACCCTCGACGCGGACCCATGGGGGCGCCCATACCGCCTCGTGCGAGGAAAGTTGCGCCCGTATGCTCCACCGTTGACGAGGACACTCCGGCCGCGGTTCCTAAGCGAGGTGGTCGCGACTCTGTTTCCTAGCCGTCCAGGAGTCACGCCGCCGGCAATGGCTCCGCCAGATGCGGAGCCGTTTGCGGAGGAGGAGGCGGATGCGAAGGTCACAGGAGGTGAAATCCGTCGCGCCGTGTTAAGGCTACGTGCCAAAAGCACGGCACCAGGCCCAGACGGAATCCCCGGAAGGGTTCTGGCGCTGGCCCTGCAGGAGTTGGGCCCGCGCCTCAGCGCCCTGTTCGACCTCTGCATCGAGCGGGGCGAATATCCGGTCACCTGGAAGACCGGAAGACTCGTCCTGATCAGGAAGGAGGGACGCCCTGCGGAGTCACCTGGGGCGTACCGCCCGATCGTGTTGCTCGACGAGGTGGGCAAGCTCTTTGAGCGCATTTTGGCGGCTCGCCTCGTCGACCATCTCTCTTCGATCGGTCCGGATCTGAGTCCCAACCAGTATGGGTTCAGACCTGGCCGATCGACGATCCACGCGATCAGGCGAGTGAGGCGGCTGGCGGAGGAAGCGGTTGCCCAGGGCGGGGGGCTCTTTGCGGTGTCCTTGGACATCGCCAACGCATTCAACACCCTGCCCTGGAGTGTTATTGAAGAGGCACTCCGATACCATCAGGTGCCCATCTACCTCCGCCGGCTGATTGCGTCGTACCTCTCCCAAAGGTGGGTGAGGTACGAGGGGCGGGATGGATGGCTCCACAGTGAGATGCTATGCGGAGTTCCACAGGGGTCGGCTTTAGGTCCACTCCTGTGGAACATCGGGTATGACTGGGCACTGCGAGGTGCCAATCTCCCCGGCGTGCAGGTCACCTGCTATGCGGATGACACGCTTGTCACCGCTCGGGGTGAGTCGCCTCGCGCGGCATGTGTGCTGGCCACTGCTGGGGTGGCCCACGTCGTGGCCCGCATCAGGCGTCTGGGCCTGGAGGTGGCCCTCTCAAAGTCCGAGGCGCTGTTGTTTCACGGCCCTCGGAACGGACCACCTCCCGGTCTACACATCGTCGTAGGAGGGACCACCATCGCCGTCAAGCCAACCCTGAAATATCTGGGGTTGAGTCTTGACGGCCGCTGGAACTTTGGGGCACACTTTAAGGCCCTGGCCCCGAGGTTGCGGAAGGCGGCGGGGGCGCTGAGCGGTCTTCTGCCCAACCTGGGCGGTCCCTCGTCGTCCTGCCGCAGGCTGTTCGCTGGGGTTGTGCGGTCCTTGGCGCTATACGGCGCTCCAGTATGGGCGGACGACCTGACGAGCCAGAACATCGCTCTCTTGCGCCGTGCGCAGAGAACGATGGCCGTCAGGATTGTCCGAGGGTACCGCACGATCTCAGGCGAGGCGGCGTGTCTCCTAGCTGGGACCCCACCTTGGGACCTCGAAGCCGGAACCCACGCGTCAGTATTTGATTCGTGCGAGGAGACGCGGGCGCGTGAACCCCGCCCTGCGCCTAGAGAGGCCGAGGGGCACCGGGCGGAGCTGCGCGAGGCGCTCCTAGATAGGTGGGGCCGGAGGATGGCCACGACGTGGGCAGGACGAAGGACGGTGGACGCCGTGCTCCCCGTCATGACGGAGTGGGTGGATAGGAAGCACGGCCTTCTTACGTTCCGACTGACACAGGTGCTCTCCGGGCATGGATGCTTCGGAAGGTACCTTTGTAGGATCGGACGGGAGGAGTCGCCGCAGTGCCACCACTGCGACGGCAGCCACGAGGACACGGCGCAGCACACCTTGAAGGTGTGCGCGGCGTGGGCGGACCAGCGCCGTGACCTCGTCGCAGTGGTCGGCAGCGACCTCTCGCTACAGACCGTCGTGTCAGCGATGGTCGCGGACGAGATGTCATGGCGGGCGACCTCCTCCTTCTGCGAAAAAGTTATGGCGCAAAAGGAGGACGACGAGCGCGAGAGGGAGGCCACCTCCGCGATCCCCTCGAGGAGACCGCGGTGGCGGCGGAGGGTCCGCGACGACCATCTGCCGCCGTAAAGGGCTCGCGAGCGGCAGCTCTGGGACAAGCTTCCGCTCATTGCACAACAGTCCAGGAGGAAGGCGTGTGTAAGTGTTCCACACACGCCTTTCGATGGAGTGGAGGCTTATGTGACCCGATGAAGGAGGGGTTCACCACAATTACATGTGGCGAGGCAAGCCGCCGAGTGACGCGGAAGAATGCAGTCGCGTTCCCGTGTCACTCGGAGACGGCAGAAGGTGGAACATCGTGAGGTTTTAGTGGGTATGCCGGGCTTCTCCTGGAGAGTCCCACATAACCACCGGATCCCACCCGGTGGTATGCGTAAAGCATTTCCTCACGTAAAAAAAAAAAAAAAAAAAAAAAGGTTAGGTTAGGTTAGGTTAGGTTAGGTTGATTATTTTGTAAATTTGACTCTTTTTAAGTTAATCACCTCTGATACAATTATTTTTTTTCCTTTTAATTAATGAAAGCGGTTTTATCATCCGGTAAATTAGGATTGTAAAATTTGACATGTTCCTCAGTATTGTGAAATGCTTTTGTGGAATGAATAAATGATGATGATGATGATGATGATGACCCAGAATTCACGGAAACAAAATTTCCTTATTCCTCGAGTGCAAACAACATTTGCACAAAGACAAGCTTTCTTCCTTGGGCCCAGGTTATATAATGACATAGAAGAGAAATGGAAACACCTAAAGAACATTCAACAGTTTAAATCTATACTAATATTATAAAGAGGTAAAGTTTGTGACGTTGTAGGAAGTATTCCCTGGATCTACTGAACCGATTTTGAAAATTCTTTTACCGCCACATAGAAAGCCACATTATTTATGACTATATATTAATCCGAAAATGAAAAGACTTTTTCGTGGTAGTAGGATTTGCAAAGTAAGTCAGAGAATAAGCGGTTGAACGAAAACGTTTCTAACTAACGCTGCCTTAACGATGAGAGATATATGATTATGTTCTAGGGAAAAGTTGTAGAGCTTGATAATGCCGACAAAAAAATCAGCGACAGCATATGTCTAACTTTTATATTTAAGTCACAAAAATTAGTAATTAATATGTAAAAAATAATTTAAATCGTTAGATCATGTTATCAACAATTATGAATGTTTATCAAAGTAAGTAAATTTATCGTCTCAAGTGTTTAAAACAAAAGACGTTTCCCTTTTACTTCATATAATGTCCCTTTAACTGCATAAATAGTTAAAGAAATAATACGCTCACAAATAAGCCACTCACAAGAAGCCACTCACAAATAACGGTATTATAGTCAAATTGGCATGCAAAATACATACATACATAGGTATGCAGTAAAAATATAACCCTTCTTTTGGCAGTCAGAAAATAAATCATAACACTCAGTACTAACCGAACCACCGTCATAATTTCATCACAGGTAAAAAGTTTTACCGCCCAACGAAGTGGGTACGGGTCAGCTGGTATAATATAAATAAATGGTTATTTGAATTAGGGAGGTCTAAATCCGAAAACTTGTCTTGTATAGCGTATATTATATAATGGTTGATTTTAAAGCTAACATCTTATACATATATGTACATACATAAAGTATTATGCAAATAATCATAATATATCGTATGATATTTCTTATTTTTCCCAATATTTTTATAATCGTATTTATATAATTGTATTCTGATATAAATATGTATATACCATAATATATTTATTATTTATTATAATCGAATTTAGGTATCTATGTACATACCATATTATTACATAAATATGATTAGGTTAGGTTAGTTTAGGTTAGGTTAGGTTAGGTTAGGTTAGGTTAGGTTAGGTTAGGTTAGGTTGATTATTTTGTAAATTTGACTCTTTTTAAGTTAATCACCTCTGATACAATTATTTTTTTTCCTTTTAATTAATGAAAGCGGTTTTATCATCCGGTAAATTAGGATTGTAAAATTTGACATGTTCCTCAGTATTGTGAAATGCTTTTGTGGAATGAATAAATGATGATGATGATGATGATGATGACCCAGAATTCACGGAAACAAAATTTCCTTATTCCTCGAGTGCAAACAACATTTGCACAAAGACAAGCTTTCTTCCTTGGGCCCAGGTTATATAATGACATAGAAGAGAAATGGAAACACCTAAAGAACATTCAACAGTTTAAATCTATACTAATATTATAAAGAGGTAAAGTTTGTGACGTTGTAGGAAGTATTCCCTGGATCTACTGAACCGATTTTGAAAATTCTTTTACCGCCACATAGAAAGCCACATTATTTATGACTATATATTAATCCGAAAATGAAAAGACTTTTTCGTGGTAGTAGGATTTGCAAAGTAAGTCAGAGAATAAGCGGTTGAACGAAAACGTTTCTAACTAACGCTGCCTTAACGATGAGAGATATATGATTATGTTCTAGGGAAAAGTTGTAGAGCTTGATAATGCCGACAAAAAAATCAGCGACAGCATATGTCTAACTTTTATATTTAAGTCACAAAAATTAGTAATTAATATGTAAAAAATAATTTAAATCGTTAGATCATGTTATCAACAATTATGAATGTTTATCAAAGTAAGTAAATTTATCGTCTCAAGTGTTTAAAACAAAAGACGTTTCCCTTTTACTTCATATAATGTCCCTTTAACTGCATAAATAGTTAAAGAAATAATACGCTCACAAATAAGCCACTCACAAGAAGCCACTCACAAATAACGGTATTATAGTCAAATTGGCATGCAAAATACATACATACATATGCAGTAAAAATATAACCCTTCTTTTGGCAGTCAGAAAATAAATCATAACACTCAGTACTAACCGAACCACCGTCATAATTTCATCACAGGTAAAAAGTTTTACCGCCCAACGAAGTGGGTACGGGTCAGCTGGTATAATATAAATAAATGGTTATTTGAATTAGGGAGGTCTAAATCCGAAAACTTGTCTTGTATAGCGTATATTATATAATGGTTGATTTTAAAGCTAACATCGTATACATATATGTACATACATAAAGTATTATGCAAATAATCATAATATATCGTATGATATTTCTTATTTTTCCCAATATTTTTATAATCGTATTTATATAATTGTATTCTGATATAAATATGTATATACCATAATATATTTATTATTTATTATAATCGAATTTAGGTATCTATGTACATACCATATTATAAATAGGATAGAAAACGAATTTACCGCGTGAAATTTGTAGGACCCGACGTTTCGGTGACGTTGCAGCCGCCGTTGTCAAGGGTAAACTGAAGAGCTGTTAGTCCGTTGTTTTGCGGGTAGGCCGCAAACCGCTGCCGCCACTGCGTAGGTTATAACGGTGGTGGGGGGCCGGGCTCGGAGCGCGGGAATTTTTAAAATTCGTCTTGCACACAACACTCACTGTATCCTGTTTTACGTCTTTGCGTTCGGCGTTCGGCGGCGGGAACATTTTAAGAAGAGGGTTCCACGTAGAAGAGAGTTTGTAGCCCTCATCTCTATTGAAGTTCGGAGTTCTTCTTATTTCAATGGCTTCCCGGATCATGCGAGGAAAGTAGAATTGTTCCTTCGATAGAACAATGGGATTTTCGAAACTGCATCCAGTGGTTACTTCCGCTATCCAATATATGTTCGCAGATCGCCGATTTTTCTCGCTGAACGTTTTTAACAGCTTTGATGTGTTCTGTCAGTCGCGTGGCTATGCAGGCCGTTTCGTTTGTCCAACGTAGGCTAGACCGCAGCTGCATTCGACTTTATACACACCCGGGGTTTGCAGTGGTATTACATCCTTTACAGGCCTCAAAAATCGAGCTATATTTTGGGTCGGTTTGAAGATCGTTTTTATATCGAATCTGTTTAGCATCTTACTTATTCGATCTGTCACGCCCTTGACGTATGGTAAGAATGCTCTTGATCTGCTCGGTTTTTGAGTTTCGTCCGTATTAGATCGTGTGCGTGTCTCGTGATCGAGAACGCGATCTATGCGACACTGAGCATTTTCCGAAGGAGATGGAACATGTCAATGATGTCCTTAGGAAAAATGGATACGGAAAATATCACGAGACACGCACACGATCTAATACGGACGAAACTCAAAAACCGAGCAGATCAAGAGCATTCTTACCATACGTCAAGGGCGTGACAGATCGAATAAGTAAGATGCTAAACAGATTCGATATAAAAACGATCTTCAAACCGACCCAAAATATAGCTCGATTTTTGAGGCCTGTAAAGGATGTAATACCACTGCAAACCCCGGGTGTGTATAAAGTCGAATGCAGCTGCGGTCTAGCCTACGTTGGACAAACGAAACGGCCCATAGCCACGCGACTGACAGAACACATCAAAGCTGTTAAAAACGTTCAGCGAGAAAAATCGGCGATCTGCGAACATATATTGGATAGCGGAAGTAACCACTGGATGCAGTTTCAAAATCCCATTGTTCTATCGAAGGAACAATTCTACTTTCCTCGCATGATCCGGGAAGCCATTGAAATAAGAAGAACTCCGAACTTCAATAGAGATGACGGCTACAAACTCTCTTCTACGTGGAACCCTCTTCTCAAAATGTTCCCGCCGCCGAACGCCGAACGCAAAGACGTAAAACAGGATACAGTGAGTGTTGTGTGCAAGACGGATTTTAAAAATTCCCGCGCTCCGAGCCCGGCCCCCCACCACCGTTATAACCTACGCAGTGGCGGCAGCGGTTTGCGGCCTACCCGCAAAACAACGGACTAACAGCTCTTCAGTTTACCCTTGACAACGGCGGCTGCAACGTCACCGAAACGTCGGGTCCTACAAATTTCACGCGGTAAATTCGTTTTCTATCCTATTTATAATGTCAAACAACCGCGATAGTCTTCGATTTCATACATACCATATTATTACATAAATATGATTAGGTATATACATTGTAATATTTATACAGATTATTATATTATATTATATATTAAATTTTAATTAAGCACATTTACTATTTTTAAAAATAAAACATTAGTCAATTTAGTTCTTTATAAATTAAATCGCTAATTTTAATTGTTTACTCTCACCCGCCTAGATACAGGACATTACAGACCTAGTTAGGTGGGCACTGACCATTTGCTACATTTGCGTGTTAAATTTTTCAGAGTTACTTTATAAAATTGGTAATAATGTGGCTATATGTATAAAAAAATACGAATAAAGTACTAAATAAATAAATAAAATAAAATTGCCCCCAACAAACACCTCACAACCACCGGGAAGAGGATCGATTCTCTAAGCAGGAATGAGAAAGATGTGACAGCTCTGCGTATCTTGTGCGACTGTCACATTTTAGCCAACTTAGAGCTACAACTATTACGAGATCCCTTATCCGAAACCTAACGAACTGCTTACGGGTCTAAACTGTAATTTCAGGTTATTACTCAGCCTCTTTGAGGAGAGTGGACTAAAAGGGCGCGGATCGAGGACCCTCAAGACCACCGTCACCGTCCCACAGCCCGGGTACCTGCGACGGCTCAATGTACTTCTTCAGAAGCCGCATTGACGGGGTCTTTAGATTTGGGTTTGGTTTGCCTGTACTATTTGCTGTATATATAATCTTCATTTTTTTGCCACAACATTTCTGCCCTTAAAATTTCTTTCTGGCTCCTTGAATATTGAGGTGCATAATACTGAAGTTAGCCATCGCTTATTTTCTTGGCAGCATCGTATCTTTTATTTCATTTCTGGTTTAGTGGCGCGCATTGTTCCAATTAGTTACCTCGCTAATTATTCAGTCGTTTATTAGTGGGCATAGTTTCCATTTTCCTTCAGAGTTTTTCATAGAACCGTAGTGATTAGAGTCATTCTCGGTTAGATGATCCTTCTGGGTATGCAGTTGTGAGTCTAAGCAACATTTTGTTAAATGGCCGTATCGAATAATTTAAATATGCATTACCCAGTCTGTGTGGAATAGAAACCATGACGATATTGGTTTTTAATGGTGATTCAATAGTTACTCTAGATTTGAGCGAATTTCTTTGGTGCTCGCTGATATTTCTTGTGGAATTTTAAAGTATCTTTAATGTATCGCGCCCGCAACGATGTAAAAATCTCTTTCGCCAATAAGGTAATAGAACCATATATAATCATTCCTCGACATGAGATATTGAGGCGCTCCTGGCTACGATACGTATATGTCGATATGTTAGTAGAATAGAGCTCAATTTTGAAGCGCATTTTTTCCGTTTGCGGTTAAAATCAATACTTGGTATTTTTGAGTTCTTGTCTATATTATTTTTTCTCATACTTTGTACAGAAGTACATCAGGAAGGATTGTCCTTTTTCTTAATAAATAATTTATTCTGCTGCAATTTTTTGGACTCAGATTTCGTTGATTTTATCATGTCCTGCTTTTTATATTCCAGCTTTTTAATTAAACCACATTTTTATGGTTTTAAATCGACAAAACTTGCTAATATTAGATACATTCGTGCTGTCTTTAAACGTTGTGTATATCTGTGATTAATCGTTAACGTATTCATTGTCTACACCAGAGATTGATCGATTGAAAGTCTTAAGCTAGCCAAAGAAGCTTAGCCTTAGAAAGCTAGCCGTTGAAATGAAACTCACGACGGCATGTTTTAAACCCTCAAAAATTTCTTTGTAGGGGGTGTTAGTGCACGCATACGAATGTTTAATGGTGGCTTATTCTATGAAGGCGACTTTTTCGCATATAAGTACATAATTGCATTATTACCGAGATCGGCCGCCCGCAAGTTGTCACAACACCACCGATCGGTGATATTAGCATTCCAGCGGTTAATGGCAATAAGATAGGTACTGGGCAGTGCTCGTGTTTTAAACCCAGGTTTACGTAGTACGATGTCGTGTACTAGGTGTATAGTATGCTATATAAGTAGGTAGTTCGGGGCATTTGACAGCGGGGATAAAATTCGATTTGATTTAATCTTCAATCGATTCACTCAAACGCGGTAAAGGGGCGTCAAGTTGGACAACACTATTCTAGGTTTATAAATATTTTATGATTCATAATAATATAAGAAGATTAATTCTCATATTATTATACTTCTTATACTATTAAGTCTTGTATAAATGAGGTTACCAGTGCTATATTTAGTAACATAACACCAAAAAAACAAGCTTAGAATAATTTCGATTGAAAATATTCTACATTCCATAATTTTAATATTTATATTTCTTACGTATTTTTTTTTTCAAAAAAATTATAAGTGGGTACTCTAGTAGCTAGGTATTTCTTAACTCAAAAAACTGGTCAAGTGCGAGTTTTATTCGCTGGCCGAGATTTCTGGCCTTTCGAATGTGGTTCTTGCTGATAAAATCGAAACATTTCACAAAATTTGACTAGATAATGAGTTTTAGCAGCTCGTTGATATTCATATTTTTGTCACTGTTACTCACAAATATTATCTTTTGAAAAAATATCTTTATAGATCGCTTTGAGAAGTGTGTAATTATTTTATTTTTTCCCTAAAATGTTTTCCATGACTTGAAATCAATGTTACTTTTTCTATGTACTTAGGTTGCCATTAGTTCAAAAATATATTTTTTAATTTTATTTTTTCTGTAACCTTTACCCGTTGTGATATCTTTATAGATAAATCTGAGGTAAAATTTTGGAGTTGGATGAGGAATACCATATACCTTTTTTAATTATCTCCTAAATGCAGGCATAAAAGAACAAAACTTTAATGTTTCAATATGAGTGAAATGAGTAGGTACTTTTGAATAATATCCGACTTTATTGGTTACGAAAAAAAAATCTCATAAAACTAGATATTTTTTGTGTTGACTCTTGTTACTGACATCGGCAAGCAAGTTTTACGACATAACTATGACAAATTTCATGCCGGAAGCTTTAAAACTAGTCGAAATAATCGACGAGATAATAAATAAATATTTTTCAGAAATAAATATTTTTCCTAGGTTAGACCAGTCTCTACCGGAAATGTTTTTATATTCTTGTAAAAAAAAATGATGTATATAAAAAAAATAGCGATGGCGGAATAAATTCCAAGTAAGGGGAAAAATCCCTTTTCTTTTACTGGTTTATGGATGCCCTTTGGGATACAGTAAATGTATTTCTGAATTATGTTGAGTCACATATTTTTTCCAAATATTGACATTGTTAGAATACTTGAAGAAAAAAGTGAAAAGAGAGATTTTTAAAGAGCGCATATTGATTTTCTAGCTATTCTTGTTTGGATTTAGTTTGTTATATCTTCCTAGTTGTTATGTGGTTTTCTAATTTATTTATTTATTTATTTATTTATTTTCAGGAAAACCAACAGCTAATTATAATTTAACAATGCCGGAGTAACATAGCAGAGAGCCAATTAAAGGTTTTCACGTTTAAATAACGTTGCAGAAACATATGTGATCTTTCAATTAAAGCTATCGATTAAGAATGCATCAAAAATTATTCAACAATTAATGCTAAAAAATTCACTGTTCAGCCGCTGCCTAGCTGAGTTAACACTCGTACAGAATAGATCAAAGTCAAAGCGTTTAATCATGTCATTGAAATTGTCACTTGTTCGCCACAGAAATGCATTTTGCCTATAGTTGGTACCAGCATGAGGAACATGAAGAGCAGGGTTAAATCTATTGAGTTTGGAAGGAACATGGAGATTAATTTTATTTAGTAAGTCAGGACAGTTAATATTATTGGAGGTAATTTTTAGCAAAAAGGTTAAGTCCGCGGTTTCACGCCGCTTAATCAAGGGGAGGATATGAAATTTCTTGCATAAATTGAAATAGTTAGATGAGCTGTATGGGATTTTCAGACGGAAGCAGATATATTTCACGAACTTCATTTGAATGCGCTCGATTCTGTTTATATATTTGTCATAACAAGGGTTCCATACTTGAGATGCATATTCCAAGATGCTTCTGACAAAAGTGCAGTAAAGGATCTTGAAAGTTTTAGCACGGTGAAAGCAAGCTGCACTCCTCATAACAAAACCTAAAGCTTTGGAAGCTTTAGAAACAATATATTGAACGTGATTATCGAACAGTAGATGAGAATCATGAATGACACCAAGATCTTTAACCACGCTGCACCTCTGCAAGTTATGAAATTTTAATGAGTATGAGGCTAGAGCAAATATTTTTTTACGGGTATAGGTGACAACGGTGCACTTGGATGGATTGAGGTCAATTTTATTAGAGAGACAGTAACTGTCCAATCTTGAAAGGTCCGCCTGAAGGTCGGCGACATCACCGACCGATTTAATTATTTAGAAAATCTTCATGTCATCAGCAAAACATAGTAAGTGACTATTTAGAAAACAGCTAGCTATATCATTGATGAAAATTAAGAACAGCAATGGACCAAGTAGTGAACCCTGCGGTACACCGCTAGGGATAGCAACCCAACTAGAAATATAGTTTTTGATGACGATAGCTTGGGAGCGATTATTGATATAGGAGGAGAACCATCGGAGGAGGTCCCCTTGTATACCCATAAACTTAAGTTTGTTCAAGAGTAGTCTGTGGTCAATCCTGTCAAAGGCTTTACTGTAATCAGTGTAGACTACGTCTACTTGATAGCCGTGATCCATAGCTTCAGTCAAGAAGTCATTAAAAAGGATAAGATTGGACACCGTCGAGCGACCCCTGATAAAACCATGTTGCGACGGATTGATAGAGATTTGGAGAGCGGCATATACTTGGTTATAGACGACTCGTTCGAATATTTTGGCAATAACGCATAATTTCGAAATGGGTCTATAATTAGTAATTTCTGTTTTCGAGCCCTTCTTATGTATGGGTGAAACAAAAGCCGACTTCCAGATACTGGGGAATTCACAATTAGCTAAGGATTTGAATTCACAATTAGCTAATACTTAGGTACTTCCCTAGAAATGAAATCGTGACCTTTATGACGTCGATTTTGAACGATTTATTTCTAGCGGCAGATGACTTTTTCTGTCAGTTAGGGCAAAATGCTGCGGAAAACTTTATTTTTATCCAATTACACCAAAATCTTGGTTGCAGAGCAACTACGAAACCTTAAATATATCATATATGGTTTATTTCCTCGATGGTGTAATGGTTGGTAGAATAGGATATTATTATGCAACTTTGTATTGTATTAGCATATATTAATGCTACTTTTAAGTTACAATTTTGACCACCGTTTTAGTCTTATTAGATTCTCACATTTTGTTATATATTTAATGCAATGTGAGACAAGATTTAATAGCCTGTGGACTTTGAAAAAACTTACAACACTCATTCCCCACAAAGGCTAGTAAATGTTCGGTGGGCAACTAGCATTTAATAAATATGTGTGAGTATTTACAATGGCTTGCTTGATGGCGTGTAGAATTTTGTTTACAAATTGGGGCCTAAATCTTAACATTTAACTAAGTATCTCTAGCGTTAATAATAAGGAAACAACAATTATCACATTGTTACATTTACAACAAAACTACATACGTCCAAAACAGCGTCCGCAAGTCTTAAAATATATGCATATTGCTATGTCTGAAGCCAAATCTGGTCATGATCTGTAAGATTTTATTTGAAGGGTTAATTTAATTATTAATAATAGCAGAATTGTAACCCAGCGTTCCCGGGTTCTCGGACCCCCCCCCCCCCCCCCCTTCATCTCTATATACAGCCGCGCTTGAGGTTTTTAGACGAAAGAATGTCTGTGTTAGATCGCAATAAACGCAACCGCGCTATACCGATTTTAATTTAGTATTCACTGTTGGTTAGGAGGCTATCTTTTGACAAAGTAAACATGGGACTGAGCAGTGATTATTTAGGATTTTTGATTGGATAAACGATTGCCACGCATGCGATTTTAAAACTTTATACCTATATCTGGAAATCGATATCGGCGACTCGACTGGTGCATATTTCAAAGTGATCCGTTTAGTATTTCCCGAAATATGCGCAAAAATCTTTACTTCTTCAGAACAACTTTTAAAATTAAAGCTTTCTTCTTAGCAAACTAATAATCCTCACAAAAAGGATTCTCTTCTTAGCTTAGATATCTAATGTAAGTAGCTGTAGGTAATGTTGGTATCTAGTATCATGCCCAAAGCTTGAAATAATTACCTGTTATTTACAGCAGCTTACTTATTGCTACCTACAGTATATGTGACAAAAGAGCGGTAATGTAATGAAGGTGTACAATATGTAGCACTATGCTGGCGTTGAAAGCCGGTGCAACAATACGCTAAGCCTGCGCAGCAATAGTATAGGCTACGAGCCAATATAAAGCATATTGCGAATGTTTCTCTCGTGGACTACCATGCCCTTCAGTTTTAGGTTAAGACGTAATCTGTACGTGTTGGCGTCAGGAGGTAACTTAACCAATTTAGTATACAGAGACATATTATTATTATAAAACATCCACTGGAAAAACGATGAAATTATTGTAATATTTATTTAATTTTTATTTTATAAAGAAATTTACAAAAAATGACATGGGCATACATTATATATGCAGAATCGTTAACAATAAACATTAGTATAGAGAAAAAACATAGCTCTCTGCATATAAATGTGCTAGCATATCCGAAATGAGGCGAAATCGCACAACCAACTAGACCTATATCTGGCAGTTCTGAGTAAACATTTGGATGTTGACGCGCGAACTGACGCATTTGATTCCAATTTTCAGACACTTTTTATATCTAACAAAGGATTTAGTCTAACAATGTGTTTTTACACAAATTAAAACTAAAAATAAAAAAATTAAAAATGTATGCAATTAAAACTAAACATTTTTAAAAATAGAAACTTTGCATTATATTCAATCAATTTTAATTAAAAAAAGGTAATAAGATATACAATTACATAAGCAGAGTATTAACACTACATTGTAATATATGATATGTATGAGAAAATAATGTGTAATATTGTAAAATTTTAGAAATATATGTGTTTTTAATATTCACTCTATAGTAGGAATTAGATCTTCAGTTTTTGAGCGCCCAATGTCCAGAAGCCAGGTTTTCACTTTACTTTTGAAAGTTACATTATTTTTCACTTGTTTCGTGTATTGCCAACGTTAAGACCAAAATACCCTACTAGTTTACCCAAAAATTTCTTCGTATTCTTTAATAAACCGTACATTCGTAAATACAACGTTTTAGCAACACATTCGGATAAATTTTGTTTCTTCATTGTAATCTCATACCAACAATAAATGTAAAACTCTATCCGTGCGAAGCCGGGGATGGCAGCGGAGGTCAGCGGAGGGCAGCGGAGGACAGCAGAGGGCAGCAGAGGGCAGACGCCACCGCTTAAATGTGAGCATTGATTTTATATAAATCAATGATGTGAGCTACCTCCAATACCATAACATTTTTAAAACTAGATATCGTAGGTAGCAAGGCGGGTCTCCAATCCCGGTGGATTCCATCCAATAAAAATTAGTTCTCCATAAATAAAAATATATGTGATACCGCCTATTTATTTTAATAACGGTATCAGTAACTAAAATCAATTAATGGAAACCAATATTTGTTATGAGAGCATTAAAATGGATGATAAACTTTAAACAAACATTAATGTTGATTTGTGAGTGATATCCAACTTGACGCGCGTCTCTCGCTGGCATTGCCTACCTACTAGACAAGTCCATTGTCGGTTCGCGGCTGCTTCTACTCAAGTAATTCTTTATTAGGCGGAAAAGCGTTTTGTGCCGCCCCATCGACACAATTGGACGCTCTTTCGACTTTCGTCTGCGCGAGCGGGTCGCCCGCTACCAGCCTCGATAGTACCGTAAATATTTGATATATTGTTATAATGCTTTTATTAGGGTATAATGGACGCATCTTTCTCCATGCGTGCCTGAACTTAAATGCTTAGCGAGGAGGTGACAATGGATACGTGCATGGCACTGCCTCGCCTTTTTCATTTTTCAACCCAATGCAACCATTGTACGCCTGGCTGACTGAAAAACTTAAATTGCCTCCGAAACGACTACAGACTACAAGCCTATAATGGTACCTAAAGTTCTCCAAATGTCACGTTTGTAAATGTCATATTATACTAAAACTGTTACTCAAATCGTACGAGAACCAATTAAATTAACATTCAGACCTACATTTTTTGTACCCGATTGTAGGTTAATATAACTGAAAATATAGGTACTGAAGAAATTTCGAAGCGACGCCACTATCATGTAGCCGAATATCTAATGGGTAAAATGGCGTACCTAGATACATTGTATAACGTTTTGTGAAAGCCATAACGTTTAGGATGTATTTTTTTTTAAAATGTAGGTATTATGAAATTCGATTGTAGTATTCCTTCATGATATATTTCGAATTTCAAAATAGACCAACTGACACGACGCGCTTCCACAAATATAGTTATTGCTTTGAGGGCCGAAGTCCGAGGGTTGGAGGAGGACGCGCCGAAGGCGACTGCCAACAGCTAGTGTCTTATAAAGCTCTCTTTCCAAGATTATGAAAGCTGACGAAAGGCTTGCTACTCTGTATACTGCGCTAGTGCCAAGTCTTCCAAGCGTCGAGAATGGTCTTTATTTGATTTAATTAGCTTTGACTGAGTAGCATACAGGATTTGCAATCGACGATACATAAAACTATAAAATAATAATAATTTCCTACACATCGTGTTATATTAGAAGCTCCTGAATTACTATTGATCCATTAGGTGTAATATTGATCGATTTGAAACTAAGAATATGCTTCGCAAAATCAAATAGCATATTCAAGAATCATTCTTGGACAATTTATTTTATTTATTTATTTATTTAGTAGTAGTAACACATCTCAATGGCCTTATAGGCGTGCGCAGAAAAAAAGTACGTGCGAGTAGTTAATTTTTAACACAGCGACATTTTCAATATCTTTCTTTACACGACAGCAGTTCCTGACTGGCTTCTGGTAGCATTTCCATCTAAATTGTCCCACTGGCTCTTTGCCAACCCCATGTTCATGGCCTTAGAAGCTTACCGAGCAATGCCTCCTATATTCGTCTGGAGAATTGCTATCTTGAAATGTTGAGGGAGTATCTTAAGTGGTTGGTATACCACCATTGAGAACATACGAGTATAGTCGTATTTTCTGAATAACTGCATTTTTTTTGTAAATAAAACTATTCGCAAGATTTACTTTACCTATTGTATTAGATGTATGCTACGTCAATATGATAAGCAAATTCATCGCCGTTTGGTAAAGTATAATTTTGAAACTAAGCCCACCTCGCCGAAAGATATCCAAGTTATACCGCGCTCTTTTTACGAAAAAAAAAATAAAAATAAAAAATCAGTATCGCATCCTTTAAACGAGTCAAAACATGTCATTAGTTCTGGAATCCCATAGGGTAGTTTAATACGAACCTCGAAGATAGATAAAAACTGTAGGTTTTTTCTGTTTTATATCCACAATTTTTGCTAGCCGGAAATACGTGAATATGCAAAAAAACTTTGATTAATGTATTTTATTATGTATAATTATTAAAGCAATGAAATTACTAAATAAATAAAAGGAACCTTATCTGGTCGTGGTAGACCAGAAGCATTCCCACGCTTGTCCCTCCTCCAATTCTTCTTTCAGTGTTACGACCCCCTAATATTTCCTACTGTGGCTCATTTAGGGCAGCCGAGCCTCTTCCTTCCATTATACAGTAGTAACACAATAATGGACAAAATGAGGATAGATGCTGGAAAAAAAGAGATGGTTAGTGGTTCTTAAAAAATAATGACTAGTGAAAATTGTTTAAACTTTAAATTTCGGTTGTAGCCATGGTCACGATATATGATATTACCATAATCGAACAATTCCTCTGATAATTCAAATCGTTTTTTTTAATCTAAACCAACAAAGAATTTACTGGATATACAATATTTTTAATCGGAAAGCTAAAAATTATATAACCTAGTGAAAAGAAAATATTTAATAAAATCCTTTTTTTATCAAAGAACGCGAAATAAATGTTTTAAGTGGTTTTGAAGAGTTGATTAGTAGTTAATTTTGTTTACTAAGCCCGAAACCTTTACGTGCTCCCAAAATATGTATGAAAGCCATTCCCCATGATTTCTCTATCATCGCGCTCTTTAGCAGTATTACCGATTTATTTAATGATTTTTATTGGTATAATTTGCTATTGCATTTAAAGCGACTCAAGTAACTGGTTTCGATTACCTACACTGGCTCTATGACTAATAAAGCGAATATTTAGATGGTTTATTGATTCCTAATGTCAATGAACATCAGATTTGTCCAACAGCTTGTAGATGACATTTTTTGGAAGTGCAGCTGCAATTTAGAGGCACTAAATAAATATTTGTTGTATTTGGACAAGAAAAAAGAATATTTTATATCTGAAAAGTTATACCTTTCTTACATGTTTACTTAGCAATCGATAGTGGGGAATAGACTGGTACCTATATCAATTATTTTCGTCCATTGGTTCTCGAGTTATAAGCAGAAATATATAGTTACATATGGAAAAATACGAAGCAAATGTAATATTGCAATTTTGTAATTTTACTGCTAATGCAAAAAAACCTTTTTAAGGGATACCCTTCAAGGAGTAATAGCTAAATAATCCACCATGTAGTAAATCAAATTGTTAGTAGTTTTCTCTTATGCATTATGTACCTACGATCTATAATATCGTCAATTAAAAAGAAGAGTTTCAATAGGTAGGTACAGTATTTGACGCGTCCATTTTGACTGGTTAATAAAAGCATTAAATTCCATGGATATCTATTACATCATCCAGCTTGACTTTCGAATGTAAACACCCGAATTGAAGGAATTAAACCGCCTCAAATTTTACAGAATTCAATGACGCTAAACTAAGCCAAAGGACAGATGCTGAAGGTGCAAGCGTTGATCTCCGGTAACTGTGTTTTTCGCACGTCCAGTTATATCTAACATATAGAATAGCATCGAAGTAGTCATCTTCTATACCCCCTCAGGCATATGTATCGAAATATGTGACTGACCACTGCTGTGCTGTTCGTGCTCAGAACACTCTGTGCTGCCTATATAAAAATCTACTTCTGCTGCTAGGGGTACTTCTTCATACAAAACGTCAATTTAAATAACTCTCACAGTTTAACTCGCAGTATCGTGAAACTTAGCATAGCATTAATTCATAGTATCTTACAGGGTGCTGATAGAGCAGATTAAAAAAATATATAATAATTTTAAATGAAAATCCTAAAATCGTAACAACTTTTGCATTAAACATTTTATTCAAATATCTACTCTATCTCCCACCCCAAAGTATAAGGTATAGTTACAAAATCTCTCAACTATAAATTTTATACCAATACTTAGACGAAGATAGAAGATGGTTAGAATGTTTCATGTGATTATTGTTTTATTTATTAATCCGCTATATGGCGTAAAAATTGATGGATAAATACATGAAAATATATAAAAACGAGCTAAAATAGATTTATGTTTTTAGAAATAAAATTTTTAAATAGCAAATAACCGTGTAAATTTTTAAGTCAATACTGGACGAATCCTCTAAAACAGTTAAAAACCTTTCAGATTTCATTAGTTTTCAGTAAAATTAAGCAAATGTATTAAAATCGTTAAAAGGTGAAAATAATGAACATTTGCTGAATTTTATTGAAAAACTTGTCTACGCTGAAACAGAGTAAGCATTTTAGAAAAATTTGTTTTTTTTTGACTAAGTACACTTTGATCTAGTTTTTAAGAGTTTTACAAAACAAGACATTAATCAAAATGCATTTAAACCTTTATCTACCGACACATAAATTAACTTTCTATATATTTCGTTGAATGGCCGCAATAGCGAGACTTCAAAATGACGTTATTTAGGTTTAACTGTATCCCTTAACCCATATATACCCAGTGATTCAAAAAAGAAACAAGAAGTAGTACTTTTGTAAAAGCATCGGAAATACTTTGTGAGCTCAGTAAATTCCAAAAAACTTCCATCTATCGCAAGAGTACGAAACTATCTCCTATTACCAACAAGTTTTAGCAGAATTGACACTTTGTATTGAAACAGTGAGCAGTCCCAGTGTGTCGTGTTGGCATCGTGCAAAAATTATGTCGTCTCCAGCAAAAAAGTCAGTAATTATTCAGTTGAGTAAAGCTCCGTACAAGTAACATAGTTTTGTAGTAAATTTGGGTAAATTATGGATTATTATTCGTGATTTTGGAAATAGTTGACTGTAGATAGAATTAGTAGATTGCATGTGAAAATAAAAATAAATATAAATAAACTCAATATAACATCTTTGTTTGAATTACCTATAACGCATGTAGGATATTTGCCCATTGTTTCGTTTTCGAACACCTCTAAAATACCTAGGTAACAAAAAATTATATACTAAAACTAGTCAATACTGTTATAGGGACCTATCAACATAAACATATCTGGAAATAACCAAAATCGAAATCCCAAAATAGTTCCGGGCGTATATGGGTTAGGGCAGTATAAATATATATATGTATGTCCTCTGCCTCACCTTCACCATTGATTATACACGGTATAATGAATGCCTAAACGTCTTCTTTGCGCGATGAAGGCACAGCAGGAAAAATAATAATTACAACAAAATCCCAACAACACAGAGACATCGACGCGAGCGGAGCCGCGGGTACAGCTTGTCTGTATAAGGGGATATAAGGGAGGATGTAATGGGCAATTATTGAGTGAATAGGTAGGTAGTGTCGGGCGGTGGCACAGACACAGGCAGAGTGGCGCGATGCCGAAGCGATGGCTCGTTGGCTCGATGGCGCGACAAGCAAATTAAACAATTTCAGGGCATAATGGCCCGTCAAGAATAGGCGGCTTCGCGCACGTGTCCACACAATATAGCCCCCCTGTCTCTCTCGCACTTTCGCCTCCTCTCACTCTCTCTCTTTCACACACACAAACCCAATCCAGTCCGCAGGCAACAATATAACATATCTCAGTTGAAACCTTCATAAATCGTGGCAAGACAACCGCCATACCATATCAACTCGAAAAAAATAATGATTTCGTGGGTCCATGAAACAAACATTTTAATAGCCGTCTTTTTTAAAATTGGAATAAAATTATTCTAATGCGATATTTCATTTTATACACTTGAAGGTAGAGACAGACTTGTCTCACGTACGCAACGCATGCAACGCATTATTAACCTGACCCTTGAAATTGCATGAAAACAGATGACTTAGATACATACTTAGCATACGCAGCGCAACTCTGTCACACGCGTCCCATGCGTCCCACGCAACGTCGACTTGCGATCTCCAGATCGGCGCGGGAAGGAGGGGATAACAGTACGCTGTCCCACGCGTAAGACCGCTTTCGAGGTGTCCTCTACAACGGGCGAACGTCACCCCAGAAGGTTATAACTATATATGATCGTTTTTTCAACCTGGAGTGAGCGTAGAGACTTAAGATCAATACAGTCCAATAATCTGGCTACGCCACATGCCCGTCAGAAGCCGACGCAGGTGCTGCACAGGATCAGCACCTGCACGTAGCAAAGCTGCTAGTGGTTTGCAAATAATTAAACAAACTCATGTGGTAAAATAATGGCTCCCAAAAAAATCCCTGGTATTTAAAGAATCCTGCTATAAAATGTCGGGATGATAAACCCAATGCTACCAGCACAGCACAGAAATCTGAAAAAATCGGACTTCCGACTCAACCACACAATATTACTGACATAAACTCTGACAGTTTCAGCGACTGCAAATCTGACTCTATCATATCAGCTATGAGTACGAAAAAATTGAACCTCACCCGCCGTTCTAGCGCCCCACTAAATGATAACAAAGATTTTGAAAGCCCAGCGCTTCATGAAAAAGTAGAGTTAATGGAGCTCGAATTACAGAGCGCCCACAATGAAGTATCGCTACTGAATGAAGAGGTTTTTAAATTGCGAGCTTCACTCCACTCGGCATAGCCATAATACGCGACATAAGAACAATGTGTTATTGCCTAAAGTACGCTTGACTAAATATCAAAAAAAAATATATATATATAAGTTTTAAATTGTTCAATGCTTTGCCATCATCAACGAAAAGACTTGAGATGGCAGCATATAAAATCTGCTTGAAAAATCAGTTAGTCAAACATGCCCTTTACAAACTGGACGACTTTTATGATATTGCGTCCACAATTGCTTGATTATAAATATCCATATTATGACTATACTTTCGAACTAAGTTTTATATTTTATTGACATTGTTTTTAATTACGCATGTTTCAGAATTTTTCTTTTTATGGTATTGATTATTATTTGTTTGATTATTGATTATTTTGTAAATTTGACTATTTTTAAGTAATCACCTCTGATTACAATTATTTTTTTCCTTTTAATTAATCAAAGCGGTTTTATCATCCGGTAAATTATGATTGTAAAATTTGACATGTTCCTCAGTATTGTGAAATGCTTTTATGGAATGAATAAATGATGGTGATGATGATGATGATGAGGTAACCCATTTGGCTGCAAAATTAGAACAGTCTGTAAACAGAATTAATAAGTATAAAAATATGGTTATCACCTTAGTGAAGGTTAATAAACCGAGCGCGAATAAAGTTTCTTCAGCATTTAGCAATATTACCTGCTTATCCTTAAAAGATGCAGAAAAAAACAATAGATAATCCCGTAATTGAGAACGTGGAATTTGAGGATAATAATTATTATTATAATAAATGCTTTATTCTTAAGAAAAGACGAGCTCAATTATCAATAAACGATTCCACCACACGGGAATGCCAGCTTCTAAAAGCTCTCAACAATTAATGCCAGGAAAATTGTCGTAATAGGTGACCAGAAGGTAAAGAGTGTGGGCTGCGGGCCACAGGGGGTAACTGTGGACCTGAGACATTTGTTGCGCAAAAAAGACTATTCTGTCACTGGATATGTGAGACAAAATGCTACATTCGAAAATATTGTCAATGACGTGGGTGGTAAATGCTCAAAACATGACGTCGACAGATCATCTCGTAATAATGGGCAGATGTAATGACAAATACCCCTATAATTTTTTGACTGAGCTCTAATTCAGCCTAAAAAGCTCACTCAAAACTAATGTTTATCAGACGGAAGTTTTATAATTACCTAAGAGAAACGGTATTTAATCGTAATATTAAGTGTGATTCTAAGCTGTTCCAACACTCAACCTTTATTAAAAATCTGAGTAACTCTGACGCTGAACCATGTACTCAATCAATTTGTCAGAATATACAATGATGTACATATAATGTACATAATATACAAGTCACGGAGTACAAGAAGGAATATCTAGAATATACGGAAAATAAATGTTTACCAGTTTTGAATAATATTTTAAAAAGACAAAAATACCGGAACGTTACTATTACCAAAGTAATTTTCAAGCGAGGCATTTTGGATTCAGAAATTTCTTTTTCAGCATTTCAACAAAAGATTTGATAAAGATCGCGTTTTTTTGTCCAGCACAATATAAGAAATAAAAATATACATAATTTTAAATGTCCAATAGCTCCAAATTCACTCTTAACGCTTTATCAAAATATAAATGGCCTTAAAAACAAATTAATTCTGTTAGAAATAAATGACAAAATGAATAGTGTCTGTATTGGTGGGGCATTCTGGAAAGAAAAATGAGGAGACATCGTTAAATTTGCCTGGTTTTTATATTGGCGCTTACCAGCATAGTCATTTTTTTAACTGGGTGGAACCATAGTACTAGTAAATAATAATCTAGATAATGAGCAGTTGCCGCAATGTGCTGACTTTGCCTAGATCTCCATTTCAAGAGCTGCAGAGTAAAACTATTGGAAAGTAAACATGTAAGTCTTCTCACTATATCGATCACGTAATAGAAATTTCAGCATATTCTTAAAAAGATTTTAAAAGCTCTTCGACGAAGAGAAAGATTTTAAAAACTACCTCACGAAGGTATTTTTGTTTCAATAAACAACGCTGCTAAAATAGAGATTCACTTCAAAACTACTAGAATTTTCTCCAAAATGAACAAAGAAAGCTTCATAAATAAACTTGTTAGCTAGATGACTGGGATAAAATGTTAAATGCCGAAAACGAAAACCCTAATCAACTGTTCGCTCTATTTTTGCACAAAACGTATTGTAAAATTAATCAAAGATATTGTAAAGTGCCTATTGAATGATAATGGTGAATTTTGGATTTTGAATTGGACACGTCTTTTTAAAAAATATATGCCTATCTCTCTCTCTCAGTGCGACCGTTCAGGGACGATTTTTTCGCTTTAACCATTGTTAGGGAGGAACTGTTTTATACAAATGACATTATAAATGACTTTCAACTTAGCGTTTAAAGTTCCCCGTAAAAGAAAATCTCCTATTATCAAAAACAATATTTTTTAAAAAGCAGTTTAAAAACATTATTTATTCAATTTTCTTGTTTCGATTTACATACAGAGTTAATGGTGTTAAAGACTATTTTATGTATTTTCTAGCCTAGCCTCTTGAATCTGAGAATTCAATATTTTTACTTGTCGAAGAGGGAACAATAAAACTGTATTAGTGTAAATTTCAAAATATTTCAGTTTTAAGGCTTTTGCTGTAGAATTTGGTCGCGAGGCTGACTTAGGGTCGTTTTGTAGTTATTTGGCGAAACGGCTATTATATTATGAGCCGATGGTTAGGACCCGCCTCAATGGCAGAAGAGCACTGTTATGTTGTCGGCCGCACCATTTGTTGTAGCTATCTCGTGACGATCTTTGTTGCGCGTGAAGGGCCATCGAGCCACGCCGACAGGACAGGTACCTCACCGATCCGACCGACATTCTTTTCATCGGCTTCCGCCCTCAGAGCATTAATTGCCTCCGAGCCCTAACGTTTCATTCGCCATTTATTGTTACCAATCAAGCGAAGTCAGTTTCGATAATGTGAAGTCGCATAACATAATGGCATGTCCTTTGTAATGGTTTGTGATAAAAGAATCGCTAGTCTATGTACACATTTAAAAACTCGGTTGTATTACCCCAAAACTTCCCGACATGTAAACAAGCCCCTCTCACGCCCTCCCGCGCCAACCCAACCTCCTCCCGCGCGCCAGTTCGTAGTATATTTGTAGTATTCTTCGTGGTATTAAAATGGTATTTTTCCAAAAATATGTAGTATTTTCTTAAATATAGCAGATTTCAAAAATTATTGGCGTCGCTTGTATAAGATATATGAATTTCAAACAAAATTTCACAACGTGATTTCGGTGCAACAAATCGTCTGTGTATCGATGTATTTCATTGCATTTCATTTCTGTAACTGCAATATTTCGAGATTAGAGTATGACTCGCACGCCCTCTGGTGGACCGATTACAACCACAATCTTTTCAACTGTTACCAAAAGATGCCCGCATGCCAAATTTCAGCTCAATCGGATGAAGCGTTTGGACGCTATCGTGGATGAATACACACAGATATTCACAGCCACTAGCCAGACATCAATCTGGAAATGGTCGTAATCTTCTCAGGGAGGGGGGGGGAGGTTAAATGTATATTTCCGTTTTCATCTCGATTGTTTTTAGCGCGTTCACTATAGCGACTAATAATTTATTATTCACAACACTTAATTGGCACCATCAGATTTTTTATCCAATTTTATATCTAAGATGAAACATTATTTTAAATAACGTTTCGTGATTTTCCTCTGAAGTCTGAATGCCAGTAAGACGGCTGTTACGCGTTCAATCTGGCATCAGTTCAGTCCGCGACCTTGATCATGAACTGACTGATGGACTGATAGAAATTATCAAAATGTTTGAAAATCCATCAGTTCAGTCCATCAGTCAACGCGATAAACGATCAGTTTCCCGTCAGTTTGACTGACGTCACGGACTGAACTGATGACAGATTGAACGCGTAACACCCGCCTTAGAGATTTATGTTGTGCAAATGTGTAATATAAAGTAAAGAAATTGGTGGCGTTCGAGAAAGTCTAACATATGCCTATTGGGGAAACTTTGCTCAAGAATAGAAGGATGCTATTATAGCAACGTTGAGATGATAATATAGAATAGGGAAACAAAGACTAACGGACACGTTTTTTTTTTAATTGAACGGAAGCACTATATCTGAGCGATAACGTATCATAATTTGAGCGCTGTTATGTTTTCCCAAACGTAAACAATAAATAAGATAGAATAGAGTAAACTATACTAAAATTACACCATTTATACATACATAATTTCTATGCAAAATCATCCGAAAAGATATTTACCTTTTGGTATCATTAGTTCATTGCATTGATAAATGCGAACGATACAATTAGGTCTTAAATATTAGGCAGGTAGGTACCGTAACCTAACCTAGAATTTGTTATTTTTAATTGGTTCGCCTGGCTCGGCTGCACTTTGTGATGCATGCAAAATGTTGAAGAAAAGGAAATAGATAATAATAATATCGTTGTGGAATGCGTCGTTATGGGCAAAAAGCGTCGAAAAGCGAGGATCCATCCGTCGCACAACAAACAACGGTTGTTCCGAAATTGTGTGTCAGGTTTCGTTGACACGCTCCGTCGAGTGCATACATAATATGCAGTCATCGGTGGCCCATCAAAACAATACCAAATAAAGTTTCTGATATATTTATTAGGATAGATAAGTAGATATACCGATATCTATATCCGGATGCATTATTTTGACAATATTGTTTTTACTACATTGCTTTCAGAATTATTTTGAATCACTTAGGTATAGATATCGTCCCATATGAGTAACACCCGAATCTGCGGTCGAGTATTTATCATTTCTTGAGCAGTTATTTAGTCACTCGACTAAATAACTAAATGTACTCACGCGCCGAGTAATCATTGCGTTCTTTTAAGTATTGAACGCGTTCTATAGTTATAATGTACATTGTACATCATGCTATCGAAGTATAATAAAATATGTTTATTTTAATAATACCCGACAGTTAGCATTACACTTTGTATAGCAAAAATTTTTAAGTTTTTTACAAATTCTTCCAAATTATAGAAGCCATGCGTGGTGTGGTTAGGTTCAACCGCTGGAATGCTAATACCACCGATCGGTGGTTTTTCCGTTGCGATAACTCGCGGACGGCCGATCTCCGTATCTATGCAATTATGTAATTATTATATATGCGAAAAAAGTCGCCTTCATTGAATAAGCCACCATTTCATACATTAGTATGCGTGAACTAATAGCCCTACAAAGAAATTTTCGAGGGTTGAATACATGCCGTCGTATCATTTTCTCTTCAATTCAGTTACCTCTGTATTTCTTATAATTTAAATAAAATAGTCATTAATAGTCCATTGAATGAAATATTGAATTATTACGTCTAAGAAAGTGATAACGGTAAATGGAATGGTCGATATTAGGTACAATTTGATATTAATGAATGCAAATAGAATACCTAGTCAATATTAGTTACAATTAGATTTTAAAAATATTAAATAAATAAGGAAAACAATCCAGAAAAATTCACTAAAATACTTTGATATAATTATAATTCCATATTTATCAACTAGTAGTATCCTAACTTTAAAGAAGAAACATTTACCTTTCCCTAAATAATAAATCTTATAGGTTTTTCAGCAATTTGTTAAAACAGGATAATTCCAAGTAATTAGATTATCTCCTTATAACTTCGAAATTCGGGCTAGGGAGAATTTATTCCTCGACCTAGTGGTCATTGGGTATTGGGTCAAAGGCCATTGGCCGCTAGTCTTTTTAAATTGTGATACATCTTTAACTATTAACTTAATACATCCAAACAAATATAGCAATGGTAGGGTTAGTATGTTAACACTCCTGTAAGATCCACGACATGATTGAAAACTCCATGTTATTTAGGGTGCTGTTAATTACGCGACTTTGCACTAAATTTAATATTTTTAAAGGGACGGGAAAAGTCCTTAAGAAAAGTCCTCGAGTGACAAAAATCCAACTCATTGGAAAATTCGCTTCGGGAGAGAGACACCTGCATACTAAAACTAATTAAACGAACGACAGCATTGTTATGTGGTAGGCTGTGGTCCTTAGTCGACTATCCATGGGGAGGCTGAAGAGGGAATCCTCACACAATCCAACCAAAAGATCTGTCATCGCTGGATCAGTACGCGGAAACGACATTAGAAGCCCTGTTTGTTAACAGGGTTTCTAATGTAGATTTCCGCTGCGTAAAGACGTCGAAATGTCGACTAGCGACAGCAGAATTTTCTGTAGATGGAAATTCGAGGATTTATAGACACATTTTTAGCAGAATCATCGGGTCAAAGAATTTTTCAGGCAGCAGACGAATATTTAATATATATCCAACACAAGGCTCATCGCGGAATGGAATCATCGAAAGTTATTTTTTTTTGGTTACCTTACCTATATTCTGTTATTTTCTTGACCTATTCTTTCTGTTTCATGTGTAATCTACTCAACTGGACAACAAATAGAATGTATTGTATTGTATTGTAATAAAAATAACAAAAAATAGTTGTATCATGACACTCAAAAAAGTGTTTTTTTTGGCTGGGGAGAAACTAATAGAATCCATCGAAAAATGTACTATTATTGTCTCTTGACGTTCAGCATGTATACCTACGCAATATATTTAGTTAAAAAATCTTTTATTTCAATTATTGCAGACTTTCAATATACCTACTATTATTGCGCGAGACTACTACTATAGAGCGAACATTAGCTCGCTGGGAAATAAGGAAATCCAATTTGATATGCCAAATTTTAAATTAATAAACATGGAAAAATGCCCAAAACCATCCAATTTCAGTTAAATAGACGAAATACCTATGTACTTCTAAGAAAATATGACATGACTGTCAAGTTTACCAGAAAGTCTAGACCTAACTTGGTTCTGCTCTGCTGTTGTTATTTTTATACTAACCATGCCTGGAATCTTTGTAGGATTGATTCATGATTACCGTGAAAATATATTGCATGCTTATTAAAATATTGTACATGGATGCATTTTTTTGCAAATATAAAGTAATCTGTAAAGTCATAAATGCCACGTTGGCGTAGTACTTAGAATATTAAAACAAAAGTAATTTAAGGCTTGTACATGCGCCGACGACCTTGGGCGTTTAGGCATTTTTAGATGAAGCGTTTTACCTCTCACCGCACTAGCCCCGGGATCCGCGCGTGCCGCTGCACAGTGGGTCTCGGACGTCGAAATGACAATCGGTAGAACTGTGCTATGGATATTTGTATATTGGTACCCAAATTCAGTAAATGACAAAAAACAACATTGAACATTTTTTAACATTTTGAACTTCTTTATTATTGTAAAATAATAGGAACTTACATAATATGCTATACATTAAAAAACTAATACCTGCGAGTATTTTTTTACAATATTTTATATTGTTTGATGATGTTGACATATTGCGATGTTGCGTATATTGATAATGTTGACAATTTGCGAACTTGTAAATGAATTAGCAATGATAAAAGAGAATTTTTCACATTAGAATCAAACATAATAATTTTTAGCAATGAAGAGGTTCTGCAGAAGTTTCAAATTTAATTATAACTGACTGTTTAGCTCTTAGCCAGTTTTCAAAATCGTTAGTTAGGTTTGTCCCTCGTGTCCCGTTTTGCATTGCAGCGACGACGTGATATCCAACTGGAAGTAACTTATTTAGGTCAGAGGGGTTAATTTCTTGAAAGTCTACTCTTCGCGTAGATAGTCTTCGGGTAGATTGTCTTCACGGTTATGTCTATGTCATTGCCTTCGCATACTCACCTCTCTGAACTATAAGCCATAGCTGGGCTAATCGAATCCGCAGCCATGGCGTGACAGGAAAAAGGTGTCATTTGCAGTTTTCCTTTGCCTTCTACATATTTGAAACCGCTTCGAACTTGGCTTCCACTGCGCCATTTTACTAGTACACAGCTTTAATAACAATATTAAGTTTAACAAACAATATAAAAAATAAAATAAGTTCCAAAAATAAAAAATAAATAATATGAAAATTAGTAATTAGTATTATAAATAGGATAGAAAACGAATTTACCGCGTGAAATTTGTAGCACCCGACGTTTCGGTGGCGTTGCAGCCGCCGTTGTCCAGGGTAGACTGGACAGACCGTTGTCAGTCTACCCTGGACAACGGCGGCTGCAACGACACCGAAACGTCGGGTGCTACAAAGTTCACGCGGTAAATTCGTTTTCTATCCTATTTATAATGTCAAACAACCGCGATAGTCTTCGATTTTATATAGTAATTAGTATTTTTATTTATTTATATAAGTAATGCAAATATAAAAAAGAGAAAACAATTTCAGCGTAGGAATTATGAACAAAAATACCTACAAAATTGAATCAAAAGCAGAAAAAAGAATACATCGCATAGTCTGATGGCAACGTCACCTAACTAGGCCGGGACCTGTTCTAAGGTAAACATTTATTTTTTTATGTGCTTGCAACAATACCGTGTTTATAAAAATGGCGTATATTCCATGTATTCACAAAATAATAGAATTGCAAAACCATATTAAAAATGACTAAATACTTAAATTAAACTTAGAAGTGGAAAATTAAAATGTCAGAAAATAAGTAGAAATATTATTAGAAGTAGTCTTTCATAATTCTCATAATATGTCAGTTGAAGAAACAAAGGTGTCTAACTATAGAGATATATGTGTCTCTCGGGAGCTACAACTCCCTCGTGAGTTATACAGAACCTACCTACGTACATAACATTAGCCGGTGCGCATTCTTCAAACCAAAGGAAGAAATAATTTCTTAACAGTTGATGTCATCATATGAAAACAAGTTGATGTCATCATATTTATAGCCGGTTATATTATAATTATCACGTGTCTGACATACCTATCATGATGCAATTACTAAGGTGGTTGGAATTGCCCCTATATAGCAATTGGAAAAATACGAGGGTGTCGCGTGTTTCTAGGTAGCAATCACAGGGATATCCGGAGTCTACGTGTCTGCGTCATAAGTGATTAAACTCTCGGGACGAGCAATGACGACAATAAAATATGTCGTAAGATAAAACACAGGCTCGAATCATGGTTCGACTCTCCCATTGCCTCTACCCCTACCCCGGTAAGTGCCTCTTAGAAATTGAACGAAACGAACGAAAACATTCAAAGCCGCAATTTAAATACATCAGGTGTCTTATACAATCATTAGATCGGATTTTTACCCCGTGAATCTGGTGGCACCTGACGTTTAGGCGATGACACAACCGCCCTTGTTTATGGTAGATTTAAAAGCTGTCAGTTTTCTTTCGTTAGTCTGGGGGTAGGCAACATACTAGTTTCTACTGTTACTGCGCAAATTATATCGGTGGGGGGCGGCGCTCGCCAGTTTTAAAATATAGTCCTTCACGTTGACGTATGTCGTTTCGCGTTTTTGCATTCGGAATTTGGCGTCGAAAACATTCTGAGCAGAAAGTTTGAAGTCGTCGTCTATATTGAAGTTCGAAGTTCTTCCTATCTCTATTGCCTTTATGAAAGAGCAGTAAGCGGATCATGAAAACGAAATAAAATAGTTGTTTGAAACAAAAAAACATAAGTATAAGATTTACACTGTAAAAATCTATCAATAAATGATAATATTATTATTAAATGAACTATTTTACCTACGTATTTATATTAGGCATTTATAGGAGTTCGTAGAATGTGTCTTAATTATAATGTTGAGGTTATTGGTGGACGGTGAGATGTTGTTGTTATATTACGATGAGGTGAATTTGGCCCACCCATTACCTCGTGCGTGAATGCGTCGAGCGAGTGGGGAAGAGAGGCCGCACTCCCCACGCACGCCCCGATGCACTCCGGCCCATCCGAGGCGATTATCTTGGAAGCGATGTCTTGTAATTCGACACCTTCATCTTGGGTTCTGTGGCTCTCGCCTCCGCCCGCGGTGCGTTGCTCTGTCCTCGTTCGCCCTGCGTGCTTCACTCGGTCAGTATATCGACTGAGCAGCGCGATGCCAACAAACAACGATCCACATTATGTCGACATGCACTCTTGTCAAAATTAAATGCTCATGAGATACTTTTTACATTGCTATTGGTATTTCTTCTCTTCTCTTTTCTCTACCTCGAAGCTATTACGAATCATTGTTCCAGCATGTCTTTCAATTTGACTCTGCTACACGACACTCCTATAGGTACTAGCTAACGTTGCGGAGTAGCTACCGTTTCATTGAAATTCTGCTAAGCCGACGAAACTCGAGTATGGTACCGCCGAACAATCCATATAAAACAAGGAAACAGTCAAAAAATGATGCTCTTTAATGGTAATCAACTATATCCAAATGATCATTCCATTCTAGTGACATTCTTTAACGAGTCCATGAGGTCTGCAAAGCGGTGAGGATTTCGGTTATATTGGACAACATTGAATAGACCTCATCCACCTCCAAAATAGAAGCTCACCCTATTACTCGATTTGAGACTCATAATTCAGTAGCGATTATTTATTTATTCGAGTCTTTTATTACAAGAAATATATTATTACAAGAAAAATACATTATTACAAGACTTAGATGTTATAATTTCAATTAATTGAGATTATTTGATGAAAGCTTATAAAGTGTATTATTATGTAATTATTTTTTTATTGAAATAAATTTACATGAATGGATTATTTATTTAAATTACCGTTTTACATTATTTAGATAGCGCAAATTTCCGTTATTTCTGCCCGCGCGCCTTATAAGCCCACAGGGTTCAATAATCCGTGGGTACCGAAAGTACACGGAGCAGTTAATCAGTGCTCCGTGCTAAAGTAATACTAGGTATCTGGGGGTGTCAACACAATAGGCGAACCCGTCACCCCAGGGAGTTTTAACGACATCAGATCGTTCTATCTCCCATGGAGTGAACGTGAAGACAGCGGACGAGGACAGTCCACTGTCTAACTCTTGTCGGTAGAGTCCCACGACAAACCAACGCCTTACCGCGAGGCACCGGGAAGAGAACCCAGCGGACCGCCCTCAGGCCCTCACTACCAGATTTGGACGGATTTATACGGATTTGAACGGATTCAGTACAATACAATACAATACAAGCAACTACTCCAGTAGATAGGCATTCCTGGATGGATGCGTCACAAAATTAAATGCTTAAAATTTAATTATTGAAAAAATAACTATCATGATAGTGTCATGGCTGTAATATTATATTCAATATTACCTACTTACATATAATCAAAACATACTAATGTCATTAAATAGTAAGAGAGAATAATATATTAAAATAGAAATGCAAATTCTATGTAGAATAATCAAAGTAAAATAATTTTATTGTCAATCCAGCAATATGCCTTCGTATTTTTAAACATAAACAGATGTATACTAAATTATATGAGAATTAGAATGTCAGCTATCATAATACCGTTATGTTTCAAATTTTGCAAAATTTACTAATTATCAACATTGTTTGTGAATTTATACTTGCTATTCGATATGTTATATTTGCTATTCGAAATATTCATGTTATTGTAATTGTGGTATGATCGTTGGCAAATCAGTAGCTTCAATTTATCGCACTCACGAGCAGCGATTTAATTACTCAAATGAGCGCCGTATGTAGAGATGCGTAACTCGCCCGATAGAGCGCGCCACGCGCCAATTAACCCTTCAGGCCTCGGCCCCTCAGCCGATTGACAAGTTGCTGTCCCAAAAAAATTTAGTAAAAATTAGTAAAAAAAATGAATTACGACACTGTCTCACCAAAACATTAATTACTGTCAAACCACTGTACCCATAATTAAAATTAAACATATTAACATAATAAAACATAATAAAATCAAACAAATTAAATTAAAATAAAATTAAAACGGGGCCGTCACGCTGAATCGTTTTGTGGCCGATATCGGCCAATCGGGGCTTGAGGGGTTAAGGAGTACTGTCTAGCGGCGTACGGAAATATGTTATACATATTTAACATTCGACAATAAAATGAGATTTATAAACTGTAGTACTGTTTCATTTCTCCTACTCACTTAAGTGCGCTATTGGAACAAAACATATTGGTCCTTCGAGCCGGATTATTTTTGGATGTCACGTACTTAAACGTCAGTGGATCGCTGAAAAAGAAGTAGGTACGAAGTGAACACTGAACGAGCCGAAGTGCAGGACGAAGGCACCACACGGCGGAAGAGCGACGCTGGACGCTGGGAACTGGGACGGAGGGCAGCCTAGTACCGGCGTGCAGAGCAACAGACGAGATCGTGACTCGTGACGTCAACCCAGAAACCAACAGTGACGTGAGTGAGTGATTTTCAAGATCGGAAACCGTGAGTACAATTTTATAGTGTTTGTCAATATCATCGTCTAAAGGTTTTTGGAAAAATATTTGCTACAATGGAGGGACTTATAAAATTACAAATGAATCTCAAAAAGAGCATCGAGAAGGCCAGCACCAATTATAGCAAATCACCAAAGGCCCGAATAACGCTAGAGTATATAGAAGTGAGGTCCGACAACCTGGAAACCGATTGGATTACCTTCAGATCAAACCATGGAAAGCTTCTTGAAGGCAATTATAATTTAGACAAGATTCCTTACATGGAGGACGACATTTATATGGAGGTAGAAGATATATATGTCGAATACAAAACATTATTGAAAACGGCAAGAAATAATTTATTAAGAGATTCAAGTTCAGTTAAATTAGATTCTAGAATTAGTTCAAGTTCTGCTTCAGCTGTGAAACTGCCAAAAATTGAAATTCCGCAATTCTCAGGTAAGTATTCCGATTGGACCACTTTCCGAGATTTGTTTGTATCTTTAATTCACAATAACAACTCTATTGATAAAGTTCAAAAATTACATTATCTAAAAGGACATATCACAGGTGAGGCAGAACAGTTAATTAGACACATACCCATAACGGAGAATAACTATAACCAGTGTTGGGATCTGTTGGAAGAGCGTTTTAATAATAAGAAGTATTTAGTAAATTGTATTTTTAAAAGACTTTTTGGTCAAAGACGGATTTTATCCGAGTCGGCATGTACGTTAAAAGATTTGTTGGATACAACAACTGATTGTATGAATGCGTTAACCAACCTTGGTATTAATGTGAGCACTTGGGACATAATTGTCATTCATATAGTCACTTTTAAACTCGACCCAGAAACGCGTAAGCAGTGGGAGTTAAATAGTTCAAACAACATTAGTACAGAACTACCTACCCTGCAACAGTTCAAGTCCTTTATAGAGGGTAGGTTTCGGGCGTTAGAGTTTATAGAGCCCAATAAAAGATCGTACGCTTCGCACATGCTTCCGGCTAATCCTAAAGTTTTGCTCAGCACAAACAACACAAACACAAATGGTTTACGTTGTGAATATTGTTCTGAAGGTCACAAATTATGTTTTTGTAAGAAGTTTATTAAATTAGATTATGCTCAAAGAAGTCAATTCGTAAGAAATAAAAAGATGTGTTTCAATTGTTTAGGAGGTAATCACTTCATAAACAAGTGCAATAAATCGACCAATTGCCATGTGTGCAAAAGGCGTCATCATACACTTTTACACCCACCTAGTACAAATGAGCATAAGGATCAAAGAAACAGTTCAGATATTTCTCATGAAGATATCGTACCTTCAGTGGAGAATGTTCCCTTAGTGTCATGTCTCTCGACAGACAAGATCAAGCCTAGACAAGTTTTATTAGCCACTGCGTTAATAAAGCTACAATCAACTTCTAAGGACTTTGAAATAGTGCGAGCTTTGTTAGATCAAGGCTCCCAAGCTTCCTTTATTACAGAAGCTGCAGTTCAACTCTTGCGTCTGAAGAAAATTCCTATTCAAGGAACAGTAACAGGTCTTAGCGCGGAGAAGGTAATCGTGTCCAAATATATGGTTACATTAGTATTGAGGTCCTTAATAGAACCCAATTATGAGATGGAGTTTAAAGCTTATGTATTGAAGAACATCACTTCTTATCTTCCAGAAAAAAGGATAGAAGTGATAGATTGGACAGATCAATATCATCTGCAATTAGCAGATCCAGAGTTCAGCCAACACAATAGGATTGATGTCTTATTGGGTGCAGATATTTATAGCCAGATCCTGAAAGATGGCGTGAAGAAGGATTCAAGCGGCTCTATGGTAGCACAGTGCACTACCTTAGGCTGGATTCTATCTGGCGTAGTTCAACCCGAAAGTAGAGAACATAATATTAGTACAAGGAAGATCACAGTAATGCATGCACAAGTCAACGAAACCGATATTCTTAAGAAGTTCTGGGAAATCGAAGAACAATTACCAATTGCGGGAAAAATATTTACCGTCGAAGAACAAAGGTGTGAAGAAATGTTTGCAAGCACTACTAAAAGAACAACCGATGGGCGGTACGTTGTTAAATTACCGTTCAAGGAGCCGAATCCTTCTTGCATAGGCGGCAAAAGTCGTGAGATTGCGATCAGAAGATTCAAAGGCATAGAAAAGAAGTTTCTGGCAGATCCAAAATTGAAAGGAAGGTACACAGAAGTAATAAATGAATACTTAAATTTAGGTCATATGAGACAGGTAAGAGAAGAGAAAAATTTAAATAGCAGTGTGTACCTACCTCATCATGCCGTAGTCCGAGAGGATAAATCCACCACAAAGGTTCGTGTGGTTTTTGATGCGTCCTGTAAGAATGATAACGGCGTGTCCTTAAACGACACTTTGATGGTAGGACCTACCTTGCAGTCTGATCTTCGTCACATTATTTTACGCTGGAGAACACACCCAATAGGTCTCGTGGCAGACATTGTTAAAATGTACAGACAAGTGCGGATTACCGAAGAGGATACCAAATACCAAAAAATAGTATGGAGGAACGATCCTGATAAAGAACTGAAAGATTACGAGTTGCTTACCGTTACCTTTGGTACAGCATGTGCACCGTACTTGGCGGTCAAGGTTCTGCACCAAGTAGCCGAGGACGAGGGAAAAGAATACCCATTAGCTGCAAATAAAGTTCAAGACAGTTTTCTAATGGATGATCTAATGACTGGGTGTTCTAATGTAGAAGAGGGAGAAAGGATATATAAAGAGATGAGAGATCTGTTAAGGAAAGATGGATTCATCTTACAAAAATGGAACAGTAATAATAAGGAACTGTTAGAGATCATAGATGGATATGAAGAAGATATAAAGAACAAAAACGAAAAGAAGAGAAGACCAGAACTAGAACAGAAGAACATACAAGAACGAAAGGATGAGAAGGACATATTTGAACCAGACACAACTAAAATACTAGGACTTATCTGGTCTCGTCGCAATGACGAATTCAAGTACTCCGTGCAGCTACCGCCGAGGTCTGGACCGGCAACAAAAAGAACTATTGTGTCAGATATTGCTCGGCTGTTTGATCCGTTAGGATGGATAGCTCCAAGCATTGTATGGGCTAAGATGTTTATACAAAGACTATGGCTCGCCGGAGTAGGATGGGACGATGAATTACCAGCAGTGCTTGTTGAAGAATGGGAAACCTATCGAATGGAGTTACCAAACCTCAATAAAGTTCACTTACCCCGATGGTTGGGGGTGACAGACAATGACATCACAACGGAGCTCCACGGCTTCTGTGACGCGTCAAAAGCCGCATACGCGGCAGTAATATATTCGAGGACAATAAATGAAAAAGGAAAGGTTCTTGTAACTTTACTGACGGCTAAAACTAAGGTGGCACCGATTAAGCAAATAAGCATTCCGAGGCTAGAGCTTTGCGGTGCTTTGTTATTGGCAAGGCTGTTAGTAGAAGTGACAAACGCAATGCGTTTAGAAAAGGAAAAGGTGCATGCCTGGTGTGACTCAACAGTAGTTCTAGCTTGGCTGAACAGTCATCCTAGCCGATGGAAGACGTTCGTGGGCAATCGCGTATCGGAAATACTTACCAATCTGGATGCAAATCAATGGGCTCACGTATCTACAAAGGAGAACCCGGCAGATTGTGCGTCTAGAGGGGTGCAGCCAAAACTACTTCCAGACCAAAGCTTTTGGTACGAAGGACCCCAGTTTTTGAAGGAACAGAGAATTACGTACAAAAGAACTATTAGCGTAGACACTGAGTTAGAGTCCGTTAAAACACACTTAGGCATAAAGCACGAAGAGTCACCATGGGAGAAGTTTTCTTCCCTACAAAGGTTAGTACGAGTCGTAGCATTTTGCAGGAGATTTTTACCCCGTACAGACGACAAATGTAAATACCTGAAAGGGAAAGAAATAGATCAAGCATTAAAATGTCTAGTACGAGAATGTCAAAAGAAGGAGTTTTCAGAAGAGTACTTACATATGAAGGAGAACCGCAGTATTAGATCTAAAACCAGTAAAATCAGAACCTTGTGTCCTTATTTAGATCATGAGGACATTATCCGAGCTGGTGGCAGACTACAACAGTCATCGCTGCCCAACCAAACAAAACATCCAATAGTACTGAGCCATGATTCATACATTTCAAAACTAATAGTCGCAGACGCTCATGAGCGTACATTACATGGAGGCGTACAGTTAACTCTTAATTTTATAAGATCGGCATATTGGATAGTCAGAGTTAAGAGTTTAGTAAAACAACACATTCGTCGATGCGTCACATGTGTTAAAATTGGTGCTCGGGTAAGTAATCAACTTATGGGGTCACTTCCAGCTGTTCGTTGCACGCAGCCAGACCATTTTTACATAGCGGCGTAGACTTTGCAGGCCCTATTAATATAAGAACTACAAAAGGACGAGGACATCGCTCACACAAGGGATATATTTGTTTATTTGTATGCATGGCTACGCGTGCCATACATCTTGAAGTAGTGAGCGATCTAAGTACACAAGGCTTCTTAGCAGCTTTTCGCCGCTTCGTGTCTCGGCGAGGGCATTGTGCCCAAATGTGGAGCGATAACGGCACAAACTTTGTGGGAGCAGCACGTGAGTTAGCAGACTTGCTCTCCTTACAGAAAGGTATTGTGGAACATTTAGAGGCCAACGGTACAGAGTGGCACTTCATTCCACCTCATGCGCCAAATTTTGGTGGATTATGGGAGGCTGCCGTGAAATCAACGAAATTTCACCTTAAACGAGTATTAGGAGATACGACCTTGACTTACGAGGAGATGAGTACGTTACTCAATCAAGTCGAAGCTTGTTTAAATTCTAGGCCCATAACTGTAGTGAACAGTGAAAATGTTAACGAGCCAGTTCCTTTGACCCCTGCTCATTTTCTAGTTGGTGAACCATTAATAGCAGTACCTGATCGTTATTTAGAACAGACATACATCAGTCCTTTGCAAAGGTGGCAAATGGTTCAAAAAATGTTGCAAAACTTTTGGAGGCGCTGGTCGCAAGAATACTTGACAAGCATGATAAATCGGTACAAATGGGCGCATAAGGTCCCTGAACCAGAAGTAGGAGATGTAGTTCTTGTCAGGGAATCTGATATGCCCCCAAGTCGCTGGTTATTGGGTCGAATAGATCAAAAGCATCCTGGTCTTGACAATATAACGCGAGTGGTCACATTAAAAACCAAAAATGGAGTTCTTAAAAGACCTATATCTAAATTGTTCATATTACCTGTTAATAAAGAATAAGACTTTAAAACAACATTTATCTGTTTCTGTAAATTTGTTAATTTAAGTTGTTAATGTAATCAACTGTTTAGTTCATAATGTATCCGTAGTTTGGTAGATAAGTTCGGTGAATAATACTTTAATTAAGGCCATTATTTAGAATAATGCCCTTGGTGGGCGGTATGTTTGTGAATTTATACTTGCTATTCGATATGTTATATTTGCTATTCGAAATATTCATGTTATTGTAATTGTGGTATGATCGTTGGCAAATCAGTAGCTTCAATTTATCGCACTCACGAGCAGCGATTTAATTACTCAAATGAGCGCCGTATGTAGAGATGCGTAACTCGCCCGATAGAGCGCGCCACGCGCCAATTAAGGAGTACTGTCTAGCGGCGTACGGAAATATGTTATACATATTTAACATTCGACAATAAAATGAGATTTATAAACTGTAGTACTGTTTCATTTCTCCTACTCACTTAAGTGCGCTATTGGAACAAAACAAACATGGAAAATAAACTCGGAATTTTCGAACTTTTCATACCATAAATTGCGTTTCTTACCAAATTATTTATAATTATCTTTTTAAATTGGTCCTCTCCAAGGTTTTTCATATGCTCTGGAATCTTATTATAGCCTGGTCACAGATTCAGTCTGGTCATAGATTCAAAGGCGCTTGCGCGGCCTCTACCTGACGCTAGCGGCAAATCAGTTCGAACTTATTACGGACCGTGGGCGCTCTTTGACCGTCAATCTCACACGAGATCGGGTAATCAACGGATAGTTTCAAGGTAGCTGGCATCAGGTCAACAGCCACCCCCGCTTAGGAACGTATCAGACCGTTTCCAGTCCTCCCGGTTATCTACCGGTTTGCGGTCAATTGGCAGACGCCGCACGACGTACAAACCGCCCAGTGTCGCCCGTGGTCTTCCCCCCACCTGTTTGCGACACTGCTGTGAAAGGGTTCATGAAGGAAGGGGAAATAAGTCCTTTCCGGATTCGTCTTTCTTCGAAGAAGCTACCGGATGGGAGTTGAGCCGTGAGTTGAGCCGACCTAAAATGACAAACAGTTCATTAGGCCCAAGCTGTAAAGAACCGTTAGACATACTACTAAGTATATGCAATTAAAAGTTACGAACAAATAATAGAGTGGTTGTTGGCAATACGGGAATGGTTGTGCGTAGGTAGCCTTTTAACAATGTGGCGATTTGGTAAGCAATTAAGCCTCAAGCCGAAGGTTCGACATTTCATAGGTTGTATGGTGTGGAGGCGCTATTGTGGGGACGCATTCAATCCAATTGGCCGTCGCTCCGGTGGACAAGTACAATCATATTATACGTGGCGTTCGTGTCATACAGCGCGCGGCCTTTAGCTGACGCGACGCTAACAAAAATATTTGCTGAAAGACTTTCAATTCAAAGCAATAAGATACTCGCCTTTGTAACGCTCCTCAAAATGCACGGCTTGCTCCGAGACAGGGCTGCCACGCGTCGCCTTGCAGCGTGCCTAAATTACCCTTGACCGCAGTTGGTCACGAGCACAAGATGGGTGCAAAGAATGCTGACGTTAGGGGCTCTCTAGACGATCAAGCATGCTTGACATGCTTAGCGTCGCGGACAGGGAGGGGATCGTAAACCACAGAAAATATGCAAATATTTTGTTGTAATATTTACCAAAAATGCCTAATTTTGGAGTTTTATATAAGGGAGTCACGTCATTCATTAATCAATTACGTCTAATTAACGTGACTCCCTGGTATAAACTACAGAATTAGGCATTTTTGTTAAATATTACAAAAAAATATTTGCATATTTCCTGTGGTTTACGATCCCCTCCCTGCCCGCGATGCGAAGCTTGTCAAGCATGCTTGATCGTCTGGAGAGCCCCTAATGTTGCTTGAAAGATGACCGTAGGTATATCTTGCCACCTGATTGGGGTACTTCTTCATACAAAACGCCAATACAAATTACTCGCGAATAAAAAACGCAGGGCCATGAAACGTACGTACCATAGCATTAGAACACGTTGCTGATTGAGTAAAGAAAAAATGTTTAATACAAAAGTTTTTATTTATGTAGGATAAGCAATATACAATTATTATATTAAATATTTAATTGCATAGCTAACAGAACATAAAAATAATGCAGCACAAAATCAAAACCAGAGCAGCCAAAATAGGCGTAGCCTGTTCTAGAGTTAACCCTCTAGGAATAATTTTGATAAATGTCCTATTTCAATCACAAGTTGTCACGCTGTGAAAGTGCTGGCAACCACATTTCCACGCGCGAAAACTCCAGGAAACAAATAATTACGATTTTACTCGACAGAAATCGACACAAAACATAGATTAAACCGAAACGTCAATTTCTGACATGTCATGTAACAGTTCTATTTTTTCTTTTTTCGTGTCGCTCGTTTAGGACCACGAGAATAAGCGTGTTCCGCCAAAACTAACTGTCATGATAATTACGTTTATTTACAAACGGAATAAAACAAATAAAAATATTAGTAAATTAGAAAATTATAATACGCCACCTTTGCAAGTTTCTTAATCAGCGATGAGGAGTGACAAATAAACACACGCTATTTGATTGGTACAATCAACCAACGCACGCTGGTTGATTGGTACAATCAACTAACGCACGCTGATTGATTGGTACAATCAACCAACGCACGCTGATTGATTGGTACAATCAACCAACGCACGCTGATTGATTGGTACAATTAACCACAACAAGCAGATGGAAGAGCGAGAAATTGTGGCGACTTTGGAACCGATTTTGGGAAATCACAACCAGCTGATCCAGATGTTCAATACCAATTTAAACAGACTGCAAAATGACAACTATGTAGTTGATGTGATCATATTACAACATGTAGTTGATGATATCATGTGATCGTCACCAAAGAGGACCAAGTAATACCTGGAGAGCACGAGGGCTGATAAAATGTACCAACCACTAATGAAGTTGCAGCTGCAAGCATAAGAACGTCGACATATAGGGATCCAACGGTCCAGACATTTCAAAACAGTGATCGTTGCTACGACGCTTTGCAATATTCATTGATATTTTGGGAAGAAAAAGATGGATATCATTTCAACATCATACAAAGAAATCCAGGTATACAATCTACACATTTACTTTTTTTCTTTTTCTGTACAATTAATTTCATTTTGTTTTATTTATATTTTTACTTAGCAGATGCAGAAACAAACAGAAAGGGGACGATGAACTTCAACGCGCAGGAAAACGAGAAATTGCAGTTTCTTTTTTATTTTGCTTTGGGCAACAGCAAATCGTACAATGACGAAACGATAAGATTGAAATGTGAAAGTCGATCTCAATTGTCACTTAGTATGTAGTAGATATATCGAAAATTCGAATATTGAAAAAACTCTTGCTGAACCCGCTAATAGCAGGCAAGCGAACGTTGGGGCAGGACAACGTCTGTCGGGTCCGCTAGTATAGTACATACAAGTAGAATATTTATGATTAAATGCAGTATTCATTTTAGGCATAGGTATATATTTTTGTGCCGTGGATTACCTCGTTCCTATGTTCCTTTGGGTCCTATGAGAATCATCGAGTTGCTATTAAAGTGGCGAAGAACCACTATCTTATAAAGTTGTGTTGCTAGCAATTCGTGTTTTGCTAGTGGCCGTATCGGCGGGGTTTCCTTTGAACTATTTTAAGAACACATTTCTAGATTTTCGTCAGCGAGTCCATGATTCCGCTCACGCGCCCGCCCCATACAATAATGCAACAGGTTCATAGCGATTGACACACAGCAAAATAACTCTTTTTTTAGTATGACTTCATCTAAAATATTACGGAGATCTCTAAAGAGGTAACGAAGCTTTCGAATCTTTATCGCCAAAGCCGTCACGTGCTCTTGCCATCTTAGTATGTAGTCAATGTGTAGGTACTCCCAAATATTTCGTGTAATAGACCATCTTGAGACGAGAGCAAAAAATATAAATGTTACTGTTCGACTGACATAGCTATCGATGGAACGTAATTATTATTGCGCGATGTTTGCGTTTGCGCTAAAGTAGATGAATTGCGCCTTCTGAACGTTAATGTCAGCAGTGTAGATTTCAACCACAAAACAATCACATCTTTATTCGGAAAACCTACACATGAACTTTATAAAATAATTAAAAATCGATTTTACGGCGTAAAATTTGAAGCACCCAACGTTTCGGTGACGTTTCAATTTTACGCGTACTGCCCATGTTACTACGTAGGTTATAGCGGCGGGGAAGAGGGGGCGCTTTTAAATTCTACCGTACACACAACACCCACTGTATCTCGTTTCGCTTTTGCATTTGGCGATTGGCGTGGAAAACATTTTCAGCATATTCTAGCACAAAAATACAATATACTAACTTCTGACACACTGCAGGGCTCAAGTTATCCTAGATTAAAGGGATGTGTACGCGGTGGCTCTATAATAAAACGAGAGAGGAATTTGAAGACTTACCGAAAATTGTATGATAATCGTATTAAAAATATCGTAATATATTAATTGTAGCTTTTCTTACTCGATATTTTGATTTTCTAAATATCAATTACTATTAATTTTAGTTTTAGTAACAAATCAAGATGACAAACAGACAGGATGACAAATCAAGATGACATGATCAATATGACAAACAGACAAGATGATGTCTAGTAGGGTAAACATTATAATTAGAGGCTAGGAAATACAAGAGGAAGAAAACCGCGCATATTATGAAACAGAAAGGTCACGAACTTTGATTTACATGTAAATAGATACCTATCCTAAGCTTTAAATGTATTGGTCTCTTTTGACAACCAAAAGAAGCGAAATAAATAGTTGCTCTGTTTGTATCACAACAGATTCCCCGAAATGTTACTCGGTCTCCTCGTAAGTAAATACAATGAACGTGACAACCCTGGCAACTTAAGGATCGGTTGAAAAGCTTCCCTACCAATAAACGCAGATTTGGGCGACGGAATGAAAGAAATATAAGCAAAATCAGCGACGCGTGAATCGGCCACACGCATCGCCCGTCTCGCTCCCGCTGCAGTCCAACCGCCGCTTCTCTCCCTCTTTCTCTGCTCGTTCTCTTTCGATCAGTTTAATGTTAGATAAACATCGCTTGGTGGGACCTTCGTCAAACCGACGACCATTTCTATCCATTGAACGCTCATAATGCGTATGCGAGCAGCCTCTTCGATGCATTTGCTTGCATTGCGTTGCATGCCATTCCCTTTATATCGATTCCTACCTCTTATAAGTGATAGTGCGTGTTCGTTCGTTGTAATCAATAGCTCGACCTATTCTACTTAGGTACACACATCTTGTCATTTTGGATCGCTTCTGCCGAGTGGCTCCTACAGCGCTCTTCTTCCTCCTTTAATTGGGATGGCCATTAATTAGCATACCTAGGCAAAACTCTTCATTCTTCACTCGCGCCGTTTATGCGGCCCATCTTTGGAACCAGCTTCATTCTATTATTAGAAGTGCCTCTGGTATCTGGTACCCTGAGCTTCGGCTCGAACCTAATCGCGAGTTTCGCCTCGGGCCTAATCGCTGCCGCGTCAATTTACAATTCGTGAACTAATTTTTAACTTTTATTTTAAAGTAAATATATCATACTTCTTCAATTTAGCATCGCTTAACATTATTTGACAGAATCTCAAATTACATTAAATTTTAATTCACATTTGTATAATATTGTCAACACAAGGTATAGTTTCAGTTTTAATTGATTTATTGGTTTAATAATAATAGTTTTAATAATATACTTAGATACCTAAGTACTTGATATTTAACTTTTTTTTTGTCTAAACTTATTTTTAGTCGCTTTATTTTCATTCATATTTCATATCAAATATACCTATGCAATTTTTTACAACTATATATTATGTAGGTACCTATTGATATTTTTTCTGTTGCGCCAAAATCTTTTTTTATGAATTGAATGTGAACGAATTGTAAATAGACGTTCTGTGAGATAAGAAATATGGGTCGAATGCGTTGTATAAAAGAGGCACCAGAAGAGAAGAGAAGAGAAGAGGGCGTGGCAGGAAGTTCTTTGTAATTTGGCTGCGCTCATCCGAATGCCGGCCAAGCCGTGTCCTTCCAAGCGGCCTTTATTCGCCAACAAAATATCCCCTTACTTTACTTTACCAATACGACCTTCCGATGCCTCATTGCGTACCTTATAGTCATTGCAATGAATTAATACGGTTTCGAATATTCAATTTAAACTTGGCATCTAATTTGAACTATTTTCAGAACTCAAATGGATCCTCAAGGACAAACTTACACCGGCGAAAGCTATTCAAACTTCTACAGACACTTTGTACTTTGTATAACAAATGTATTTCCTCTCGTTTCTACAAGCATTGCAAAAGGTTTAAAGTTATTATTAAACAATAAGAAAGTGCTAAAACTACGAGAGGCACTCCTCTCGTTTCTACAAGCATTGCAAAAGGTTTAAAGTTACTATAAAACAATAAGAAAGTGCTAAAACTACGAAAGGCACTCGTAATTGTTCTTGGTCAATTGTGTATGCATCGCGCAATGTGCTGTAGTACTATAGATCGGAATTTTCGGAATATAAAACGGTTTTTATAGTTTTTTGGAACACCAACGAAACAAAAAAAGAACGAGGAAGAAGCTAGGAAAAGCGGCTACCAGAAGGAATCGCATAATATTTGATAAATACGGTTGTGATGGAGACATTTCGCAAAGCCATTTGAGAAACTTTTTAGTCACCTCACTTACTAAAATCATATTTACCGTAATATTTATGAGTTATTTCATAATATTATTAACCTTATACCTACGGGTGTCGGTGCATAAGTTAGCAGATCTAACGAAAAAAAGCATCCTAGCCGCTGGCCTAGTCGCTTATGGTAAACTAATTGAGCGCTAAGAAAGATATACATTTCTGGGCGAGTCAGTTAATGAGGACTAGGACAACATTTCACAGATCAGGTGCTGAGCAGCATTTGCATTTGTCGGTAAGCACCGACAAATGCAAAAGTTCACGACCACAACCTCGGGCTTCGATTGAGGATGCTGCGATGCTCAGTGTATTCTGCTATACGGAATAGAAAGGAGGCTGCACTGTCTAAAATCTACGGCGGAGAAACTTCGCAATGACAACGCTCTATGGAGACCGAAAGGAGATGGACAACGTTCTATGGAGACCGAGAGAGACCGTCTAAGAAAGGAGACCAACATCGTGAATACGATTGAAACACGAATACTGGCTTACTTCGGATACATTATGCGGTACGAACAAAAAAAACGAACTTCTGCACCTTATTATGCATGGAAAACACGTAGTCAAGAGTGGGGCAGGGGTACAACGCCGCCCTTGTCTAAAAAAATAACTTTTAGGTTTTAATTTAAGTACTTGTATGATAATATTTCTTAAATCTGTAACTATCGCAGGAAACGATTATCAGCTCAATGTTTTTGTTCTGTGATATTATGTATATATATAGATTTATTTAACGGTTTTCCGAAACAATCAAATAAATAAGTAAATTAAATAACACTTGTGACAGTGGTACAAAATAACGTCGGTAAATTATCTATTAATTCAGATTGTTTGAAGAATTGCTGAACCTACTCATGTACCTACATATAGTGTACGTTAAATCGTTAGTATCATATATAAATGTAATAAAAGTAAATATCACATTCTTTCGCCATACTTCCATCATACTTTAGCTTCAAACATCCAGACAAGCAAACAAGTTACATTGTAATAATAATAATAAAAACTCTTTATTGACCACAACAGGTACAAATATAATATTTATAAATATATATATGTAATATAATACAATGTGTCAGAGGAGGTGCGAATACAGTTACATGATTAAAGGAACTAATTTTACGAAGCACCTCGTCATATACATCAACTCCCTCCCTCATTAGAAACAAGACGTGTCTTTTTTTATTATGGCACTTCTTTATAATTGCCCAATATCAGTCTTGAAGTAATTACAGAGAAGATACGTAAGTATAGAATGGCTCTAAAATAATGATAGTTGTGGGCGCGTTCCTTGGGCAGCACGAAACGGGCACGCTGTTCGGTGCAAATTTATGAAATCGAAGTCCTCCCTGTACAAACGGTGTTTACAACAACGCCGATACGTCGGTTTCCACGAACTTCAGGCGGTAAAACACGTTTTTAATTATTTAAAAACATATTTCTTTGTTTTAATAACTTTATATCAACATATATAAAGTTATTAAATAAGAAATATATACTGAACCGCTTACCCTTTTCGCGCCACCCACGAACTCTTGCAACTGCAATACTTGTGGAAACAAAGACATTTATTTGTTAATCTGTTGTAATACGTTTTATCTGAGAGGTGCTCCTTACAATAGAACGTCACTTAAAATAAGTTCGTTTAATCATTAATTTATACCACTCCTAACGTAAGTTAATAAGAAATAAGATAAAGTAGGCACACGTGAGTTTTTTGGGAATACCTACAGCCGAAGATGCTAAATCTCCACATCTGAGGTATAGGTCTACGCTGATAGCCCTTAATCCCTGAATATATGTTATATGCATATATACCTGCATTATAGAATGGAATTTAGATGGGAGGGCTGTGGAGATTTCAGCATGAGTAGGAGGTGAAGATAGGGCTCGTGAAAACTCAAAATAATATCTTTATGTATGGCGTCGTGACGGGCTCTGCAATGACAAGTTGAGACATGCATCTCTCCTTTTGTGCGTCGTCGTCTTTTGTCAGCGGTAAAGAAAGCATTTTGCAGTGATCGCGTGGGTCGTAACAATCACGCAACAATCACTCGCAAAGCAAAGCAAACAGGTAGCTCTCTGCCACGTGCGACCACGCTGCGTGCTAACTGCGCTACTGCACCGCTAATAAATCTGGGCACTTTTCGACAAAAATCACCCAAACTATTATTATAGAAAGATCCATTTGTGCTGAAGTAAGGCACTTTTATGTGGCACATATACCTACATCTATAGGCATGCCTACATTTTTCATTTAGTTAGCTCGACTGTAATAAATAAATGTTATTTCATCAGTCCAACTACAAACCTTGCAATAAATCAATCCGCGATGATGCCTCTCCAGATACATGCTTTGTAGGTGTAAAGCTACTTTGCGCCTGACTTTCGAAATTCATCTAGCCGCAGCCTCTAGCGAAAAACGAGAATTTATATCATCTTTATATTGCCAGGAACGAGTTAGCGTCCTCAAAACATCCACTTTGGCATTTGTTTATAGCATAGAACGACAGAATATTGCGCTCCAGTGGACTCATAGCTCTAATTTTTCCAATGTTGACACGAACGAAACTAGGAGAGTTGTGAGCTACTCTCAAACATTCCTGTTGCTGATCTTACAACGGAAGCATGCACTCGTTTGTAAAGTAAGAAATCTGCAAAGTAGCTCCATACCTGGAAGGTATGTTAGACCTTCCCGACCGACTGAAGTCTGGAAGATTCTTATGGCAAGACTTTGTCGTAAGCGACGACCGGTGGCCCGCGGAGGGTAACTGCGGGCCACCGGTCCATTTGCCCGAGTTTCCCGAAAGACAAACTCGGGCAAATGTCCAAAAAAGACCTCCTCCATGACTCGAGTGTCCGAATCCAAGTTTACGATCTCCGCAGGCGAAGATGATCGCTTCCGCAAAGGGCGCTTATAATATTGGCCGCACAACGGCTTGTGCGGCTTTTATACCGCGACTAAATAGGGAGATAGACACATTTGGGTGTTTGCAGAGATAGCCAGTAGATAATGAGTCACACCACAATGATGTCCAAGATTATGGGTTTGATAGTGGAACAGCGGGCCTTCAAAATTTCATTGTTGACACAGCCGATGACATTTAATATTTAAACTTGTAATCATTTGGTATTCTAATATGTAGGCACTATTTCTGTCATTATTCCATATAGCTATATATAATTTGTAACATTTAAAATATGACATTGTATCAATATCGCCAAATTAACCCATATATGCCCATTGCAGTGATTCGAAGACGAAACAAGAAGTAGTACTTTTGTAAAGGCATCGCAAATCAACACTGCTACCCTGCTAGGTCGTAATTTTTCCAAGTATATAGATACGCTGAAGTTTCGAAGTAGCATTGCCCGAACCTTGCTTCAAAAGTATGATTATGATAAACAGCGCCCTGGACCTTGCAAACGGGAATCTACAAATGTACCTACATCAGTACGAAAGCATAACGCCGAGCACATGATTAGCAGGGCACCAAGTAGACTATTGCGAAAGCCTAACAGTCACTTTTGTCAAAAGTGAGAAGTAAATTTAGATTCTAAATGTTTCTCTGCATTTCATTCCTATTACTTTCCTGCCAAGGAAAGTATTGTGGGCGCAGTTCTGTGTGTCTGTCTCTATGTATTCTCCGACGATAGCGCCGAAACGCTTCATTCGATTGAGCTGAAATTTGACATGCAGGCATCATTTGGTCATTGCATGAGCTAGAAATATTGTGGTTGAAATCCGTCCACCCAGGGTTGGCTCCCGACGAGGGAACTCCTCAACGGTCAACAGCAGAGACGACCCAAAATTTTGTATACGCATTCATTTATGATAGCAACTTCCAAGTTTCACCATGACATGGCTGATGTACCCTGGGTTGGCTCCCGACGAGGGAACTCCTCAACGGTCAACAGCAGACACAAAATTCGAAAAGTAGAAGTCGAAAAAGTCAGAAAAGTCGAAAAAGTCAAAGTCGATTTCGATTTCGATTTTCGAGGGTTAATGAGTAGCGCTAGGATGAGGGTAGGATGAGGGTAGGGGGGCTGTGGTAGGATTTATGATATAAATATTCAGATATCATCAAGTTCCTAGCTACTTGACAGGAAAGTCTTGGTGTTACCACAAACGATTTTTTTTACTATGATTGCATGTGAAAATAATAATACCTATATATTAAATAAACTCATTATAACATCTTTGTTTGAATTACCTTTAACGAATTTAGGATATTTGCCTATTGTTTCGTTTTCGAACATCTCTAGCGATAAGTCCGCCATTTGCGCATAAATTGTCTTTTTTATAAAACCAGTGTAATATTCTTTAAGTTATGTTTTTATAGCACAATAAAGTTATTCTATTCTATTCTAAAATACCTAGTTAACAAAAAAAACTAAATTAGTCAATACTAGTATAGGAACCTATTAACATAAACATATCTGACAATAACTAAAATCGAAATCCCAAAATAGTTCTGGGCATATATGGGTTAAGGCTATATGCGTAAAAAACTACATACATAAATACTTACAAGTATTGAGGTATAATATATTCAAGTACCTACTTTACAAATAACTTGGAGACAGATCCAACCAACCATGTCAGACTAGGTCGTGGTACAAACGGGCAACAAGTTAGTAAATTATATTATATTTTAGAAAGCTACCTACTATACTGGAAATGAACACCGAATAGTGCAGTAAGCAAAAATATCGATGTATATCCAAATGTTATCTCATCAAAAAAAACAAACAAAATCTCTTATATCAATAAATCTTCTCAAGTATCAAGAAATGGAATTTTCCCCTAATAATTATAATTTCGTTGAGTGCCAATATTTCTTGTTTATGCAGTAACGAAACTGCATTAATTTTGTTGTTCAAAAAAGGCCATGCAGTTTCTCCCGGACAAGTTTCTGCGAGTTTTAACAAGTCTGAACGGCATGCCCCTGGAAATTGTTGATCTGTGACATTTCCAACGAAATATTTTTAATTGTGAATAATTAAAAACTTTAAATAGGACAGTTGACTTGTTTGTTTGTTTGTTTATACTCTTTATTGTGAAATGTCACAATGGGCGGGTCTATTTTCATATGACAATCTCTTACAACCAACCCTACTATGACGTGTTATATGTATGTGTGCGTGTAAAGGTGCGATTCCACCAAAATAGTGTGCAGCACATTTGCTTGCACACATTTTGTGCAAAACTCCAACAGTGCAGGTACTAAGCTGGTGTCGCATTTGGCTTCCGTCTCCACTGGTAAGGCTGTGCGTAACTTTTGTAAGCGCACAGTTCAGCACACTTGTGCGCGAACATGTTCACTGAGCAGAGTTTCTGCCGAGACAGTTCAGTAGTTAATATGAACGGGCAGGAAAACGTAGTGCTTTGTGCTGCAGCATGTGTTTTACTATGTAGTCTCCTTAAAAAGAAACGAAGGAAGAAACCGCGATGTTGGGTGAGGCCGTTACTACAGCGACGGAATGAAGAAACGAATAAATTTCTAGAAGAAATAAAAATAGATCCATTGAGTGGATTTAAAAACTTCACACGTATATCTTGCGAAGATTTCGAGTTGCTGGTTAATGTAACTAGTCCTTTTATTGCTAAGCAAGATACCAACTACAGAAAATGTGTCCCTGTTTCAATAAGGCTTGCAATCACCTTAAGATATCTTGCTACTGGAGATTCTTTTGCAAGTTTAATGTTCTTATTTAAAGTTTCAAAAGAGCTTTCCAGTACCAGTAATAGCGTCATACAATAAATTATCTATATCCCTTTGTACTAAAATCTTGGTTCGCTCATCTCTAATTTTCCTTAATTTCGTTGCGACGGCTGCAGCAAAAATGTCTTCGTCATCAGGTTTTTTTGCTTCCATCTGCTTGTTTACGTTATTCATAATGGACAAAGCTTGGGCGATTCTCGGGTCTTCATCGACAATATCGTCGTGTGAGTTCAAGCTGACGTTCGGCTCATCCCTTCCATGAAAGAAATTCAAATATGCATAAGCAAACCATTTCGGCTTATATCTATCTAAAATCCCAGAACCTGAAGATTTTGAGTCCGCGATTTTCTTCTTTTCTCTTCGGTATTGAGCCAAAATAATCTTCCATTTTCTCATTACCTCAGTCGAGTCACAATTGAAACTTTGCGCCAACTCTTGAGTGGCGTCGTGTTTTTTGTTTTTATTTTTATAATCACTGTGACTAGAATCCCATAATACAGGATAAGTTTCAATAGCTTGAATAAAATTAATAATTTTATCATTCGTCCAATCCATATTTAGCTTGGTTAATTAACAATGTACGCGCACAAATCAATGTTTTCACTCCGGTAGCGGAAGCAAGACTGAGTTCGCGCACAACAGGTTTGTCGACGCGACGCGAGTCCACTGCCTGCATGTGTGCGCGCGCAAAAGTATACAGATGTGCGCGAACATTTCTAGAATGTTCGCGCACAATTTGCTATTGTTTGCTTTAGTGAGTCGACCAGAATAAACATTTGTGTCGCACACTGTGCATTGCAGTGCCGCACAGTTCTGCACACTGGTGGAATCCCATCTTAAGATGTCTGTAATTGTGTCTTGTTATTGCATTCGATCGACAGAATTGAAAATGCAATTCCGTTAATTTGATCCCAACGGAAAATGGTGACCCAGCAGGGAATCGAACCCGGGACCTTACAATGTAAGATCAGGCGACCTAGCCACTATGCCACCGGGCCGTATACTTGTGAATTGCGGCTTTTGCCTCGCCTCTTCCTCAATAATCTAATAATTTCTTGTATTGAACCACATGAACACTTCCATTATTATCATTGAATACATCATTGCACACTTATCACAAGCAACTCTATTCATTGTGATAATAATGTACCTACCTACTTATACAATTTTAAAGGTGTAAGTATCTACCCTCTGTATGTTCTGTGCCGTTATTGTGAGATTTCTTAAAATGGACTCTTTTCTGCTATTTAGCACATCGCTCTTAATAATGTAACTGTGTAGCTACGAGTGTGCTTTAGTCGCTTATTTGAGAAAGTGTCAAGTTTAGCTAATGTGAGTGTGAGGTGAGGCCGCCTAGTGCCACAATGTGACGGCTCGTGTCCGAGTAAGTTGGAAACCTGTTGGCAGAGCGGTTTGAAGGCGTTTGAAGGTGGTTTGAAGCGTGCCCGCCTTTGCTTAGCGGACGACGAGACAAGTTCTGTTGCTCCGACCCAGTTGAGTTGAACCCAGCCGCAAGTCGCGCTCGATCGACACGCGCCAACATTTATGGCCTATACCTACTCACCGCTTATTAGTTTTGACATCTAATTATTATTATGTATAGTTTATAGATTATTATACATATATTTTGAATTAGATAATAAAATATAGATATTATGCGTATTACCACAGCAAGAAAAACTTACTAGGAATGTCAATATTTAGTCTCCAGATACCTATACTTCGCTAGTTTCATCTTATCACTTCATCATGGACTTCCACCACTTTAAATTAGCTAGATGCTACCTTGCCTGACAAAAATAGATGTCGAGATTTTACGTAAGTTATGACATGCATGCTTCGTCCAAATTTTCGGCGTGTATATATTATAAAGGAGAGACTCAAGCACAAAGTAAAAAACCAGAATGGTATCCTACGATCTGTCTTGGATCCCATGATCCAGAAATTTAAAACCTATCGAAACAAAGTTACCATGTTGTAATGCCTGTTAGATATGTACCTACCTATACCTATTGACGAATATTGATTATTCAGACAGACATGCGATATAGATTATTACGATATAGATTATTGATTATTGGCTGTCAACGAAGATCTCGTAAACCGCGTACCTACTGAGTAGCACAATGTGTGGAAAAAATATCAGCGAGAAGATTCAGCAAACGCTCAACCTCCTTCGATTATCTGTGATTCTCTGAGTGGCTTAATTCTGATCAATTTATCCAGTTTCATTTTTCTTTTTCTCTATTATTTTAATATTATTTATTAATTGTAACCGTGATTATCTTCCTACCGACCTGTTGATGCTCTCCATAAGCTGCACTCCCTAATAATATAGGTTTATCGGATTGCCGGTTAATGAAGTGAGATTAATTGTCGTTTGAGGGTGGGTAAAGGGAGGTTTTTGTGTGTGTGTGTGTGCGTGTGACGTCATCGGTCGCGATATCGATGCGTGCGGGTGCAATACAATGAATAGCGGCGAGCGGAGGGCATCTGTCGGGCGAGAGGGCGCTACGCGGGGGCGGTGCGCGCGAGCGAGAGAGGCGAGTTTCGCCACCCTGGGAACGGAGCTCGGTGCGCGGTTCCCACGCCGCTCAACCCCGGCCCGCTGTCGCCGTCCCGCTCCGGCCCGGGCGCGGCCGTACGGCGGCGTCTCGCTCGCGCTGCACGTGTGCGGCGCGCGCGCACCTGCTCCCGTCCGCGCGCCCCATTGGCCGACGCGCCTGCGCAGCCACCGCACCAACCGTGAGAATTTTAATTTGTTTATGATGTCCACTAAATTAACAGGTTAACTCGCGGAGAGTCTTTTGTGACCGCTTATTACCTACCCGCCTGCCTCACCTTCGCCCCGCTATTTGCTCCACTGCCACTGCACCAGCTCCCGGCTGCTCCACCTCCACCTCCTCTTGCCGGTCTTCCTCGCCCTCATCCCGAAATCTCCCCGTTCTGGTGACTTACACGCGAACAAGCCGTATGAAGACTTGGAAATGCGAGGAGACCGAGTAACATTTCAAGATAAGGTGACATATTATTCGTTTAATTGGGAATCTACTTTAACCTTTCTGAAGCCTCGCTTCCGCGCGCAAAAACAGCGCCGCACATTTTTCGTCGATTCTGTGCATAAATACTATCAATATCATTTTTTTATAAATTATCTGTTGTTACCTGATAATTATTCTTGTTAGTCATGTATATCATATATTTACACGAGTAGGTATAATATATATGGAGGCCAGCCAAAATAGCTACCTACGGGCGGATCTGTTAACCACCGTAACCATCGATTGGCGTTTTTGGCCTCCCAGGGGTTCAGATATAAATAGACCAAGTGTTGATTTCTCTCCGTTTTATGATTATTAAAGTAAATACATATAGAATCAATGCATTTTAAGCACATTTTAAGCGTAGGTTACCTATTTACACGTAAATCAAAACTTATTTGGTGTCCTTCTTTCAAAAAATACTTGGTCTCCTTGTATTTTCCAGCCCCCATATGCAAAGCGAGATACCTTATCCCACATGTATCTAGGGTACCTAATTCTAACTGCAGTTGCTTGAATGAAAGAAATTGTTTGCATATTAATGAGTGCGCCTTTTTATTAGGTCCTTACATAGGAAATTACCACTTTTTCTCACTGGCCAATTTCCACTTGGATAATTTCGATTTGAGGTGAAATTACAAATTCAAGTAAATTTTATTTCAAAGCCATGTTTTTATTTTCCGAAATAAGCTATTCATTTGTTTTGCTGTCGTTTGTTTTTGCTCGGATATTTTCGTATGTGCAATAGTTGAAGTTAAATTCGTGCTATTATTTAATATGAGGTCCTATGCCGGTCCGACATTACAGTTTAATATGATTTCGCAAATGTGTACTGTCAAGAACTGCAATCAGCGATGGAGAAGCTCGTGATTAAAAAAAAACGAGCCCGGTCAATCGCCGTTTTTCGCGGCGTCTGCACAAAATTCGGAAGGTGGCGGAAGTTGCGACTGGAGACTCGCCAGACATTACCTACTCAAACAGACTTATTTTTCACGGAATATGGATATGTTTTTACAGGGGGGGGGGCGAATCCGAAGAAGCCGCGGTGCAGCAAGTGGACATAAGAAACGGTGGTATAAAAATATTTTTTATTTTTTTCCAAGATTTGTTTGATATGCTGCTAAGCGCGTTTGATGAACAGTCGATTAGTTGAAGAGTCGCCGAACGGATTCTTCAGTTTTGGAATTGTTGGAAAGAGGCGAGATGTGGAGCCATCCCTACATCACGTCATTTAGCAGCAAGAAAAAGCAGATTCATCAAAATAACGCACCGTTTTACGTGAAATCTATGTCAATGACTAAATTGGAGCTAGGGCAGGGTTGAGAATTATTCGTTGGTCGGTGGGCCTTTTCCATAACTTATGTGTGTTAATGCAAAAAAATAAACTCTTTGAACTTTGCTTTCCTTTCAGTTTCTTATTCTTAAGAAACAGCACTCGTAAGTGCCATACGATAACACCGTTTTTATAGCTTTTTAAACATCGATCAAAAAAATATATGTTTTTCAAATCAATGTTACTTGTGCAATGCCTACATGCCTACATTCAATGGTTTGTAGTTTGTATTAGACATCGGAAAAAATCTACCTGAGACAAGTGCCTGATTTTCTAGAGTAATGGTGTTGAAGAAACACTAAACGACGCTAGCAAACTTTGTCGACTTGCAACTTAATTATTTCATTCCGTTTAATTTCACGTACGCTTTTATCCGTAGAATCAATTTTTTTCAATTTTCAATTTCAATTTATTTCCAAAAAAATCTTAACAGATTGTAGAAACTTAATATTTAGGTACATTTAAATTACAGTATATTAGTTCGTTTTTACAATATTTAAATTTATCACCACGTACATACAGTTACTTCATTATTGCTTTTAGGGCATCCAAATCATTTTTAAGATTTATTTACTAAAACCACAAATTAAAATAAGTGATAAAAATAATCAAGAAATTAAAATCATAAAAAGTCAGAATAATTAAAAAATGCTACTTAAAATTGTCAAAAAAATGACCAAAAAATTTGAAAAATTATTTAAAATTAACAAACTCATCGATCGAGTAAAAAGCTTTGTCTAATAAGAATTCTTTAAGTAACTTTTTGAATAAGCTTTCCACTTGAATAGTTTTTAAACTTTCTGGTAGCCTGTTAAAGTAATATGGCCCTGAGTATTTTGTGTCTTGCCTTGCTGTGTTTAGTTTAATACATGGTATAAAAATGTTTAATTTATTTCTCGTATTTTTAGTATGTGTATCTGAAAACTTTTTATAATGTGTTTCTTTATTCTTAAAAAACTCAGTTAGTAACTTAAAGAGATAGAGTGAGGTTAAGGTGAGGATTCTTAGCCTTTTAAAAATGGGTCGACACGACTCTTCCCTTTTCACCTTTGCAATTATTCGCACTGCTCTCTTTTGGAGTATAAATATGGGTTCCCTATGACAAGCATAACAATTTCCCCAGATCGTAATGGCATAACTTAGGATAGCTTCAATATAGCTGAAATAAACATTTCTTGTTTGCAATTCATCCAACGACCTTCTTACAATACTTAAAGCATAACATGCCCGACTTAACCTACTTTCGAGGTTTTCACAGTGAAAGTTCCATTTTAAAAGTTCGTCGACATGAACACCTAAAAATCTAGTACAATGAGTTTGAGGAATGGCAGTGTTATTTATTGAAAGTATTATTGGCGAACCTTTATTCCGATTTCGATGATTTGTAAAATGTATGAAGTTACTTTTAGACGCATTTAGTGTGAGGTTGTTGCTCTCAAACCAACTATTTAGTTTGAATAGATTAATTTTAACGTTAATCAATAATTCTTCCATATCTTTACCGGCAACAATTAAACTAGTGTCGTCAGCAAACATCGTTACATTTATATCGTTGAAATACATTGGTAAATCATTTACATATACTAAAAATAGAATAGGGCCCAAAATGGAACCCTGCGGGACTCCAAGTTTATTAGTTAAAGGGATCGAACAGTGTTTTGTAATGTTTTGATTTTGACATTGTGTAATTTCCACGATTTGCGTCCTATTTATTAAATATGAATCAAACCATTTTAAGCAGTCTCCCCTGACTCCATAATCTATTATTAGGTGTAATTTATTATCTAGACTTGATCTATAAAATGTGTACAGACTTTGCGCCTATTGTTTTAGTGCGATGCGTCAATGTTTGTTTGATTGATTCGTCCACTACTGGGGGTAATTGACTCGTGGAGCGGTGCGAGAGTTTAGGGGAGGGGTCCAGCGTCCCCCTGTTAGCTCGCCCTCGTCGAAGGGAAGCGATTCAATAGCGAAATTAAATCGCGCACTTGTTAAACGGATTTGCCACCCCATGGAATGCAGGCACTTGCCAGCTGAATGGGTTCGACCGCCATAGATAACAAGGTAATGAGTGAATCGTATCAGAAATACCACGAAACGAGAAAGATACTCTATCTCCATTCTGGAATAGAGTCGGTAGTACATGAATAGGAAGCCTATCCAAAATTTTACCGTACTTATCGTCGTTCATCATTCGTTGTACCTATACCTACTGACGAGGGACCTAAAAGCAACTCTCGTACCTACTATTTAGCCCGAGTCTTTGAGTCTCTAGCCCATCCCCTGAAGAATCCTGAACATTATAATCCAGCGTCGTGGTCTTCTGTTTTCACCCACATTGTTCTTTGCATCGAGATTCAGTAGATTGCAGAAGGTATATTATCGTAGAGACTGCACGGTAGTCATTTAGAGATTTTGCGGTACCTAGTCAACATAGGACAGACGTAAGTCATCGATGTGTGATGGCAATCTCCCTTGTTTATGCCGATTTTATGAAGTTGAAAACGCCTTCAGCTATCTGCCTGAGAGTAGGTAATCATCTTATTGTTGTGCATCTGAGCTTATTTGCCTTTTGTCCAGTCTGGTCAGATTATTCTGCTATAGTAATGAATTAGATCATTAGATCGTACCTACTGCCATCGACCTAATGCCGGACGCGATCTCGAGAATCTAATGGCTGATAGCGGAAAAACTCCTCTGCGGCGAGGCGAGGGCCCCTTATCAGATTAAATGCAATTAAAAGCTTTCTCGGGAAGGGTAAAAAGCGAGATCCTCCGTTCTAGTCTGGACGAAGAATGGTGCAGTGGAGTCCAGATCGCGGCGTAGAAGACGATGGAAACTACCACACTATTCCGCGGCTGCGAATATGAAATGCCCAGGAACTGCCTTATAGACCAGGGTGGAGAGAATCACGGCTGCCTATGTTCGCTATCAACCGCGGTACTCGAAAAGAAAAGCTTTCTGGACTCCACAATATCCATACACAACAACAGCCGGGTTCTCAATAGAGAAATCAACTCTTCTGTCAATCGCGAGCGCGGGTTTGATTGAATCGAGGCGACATTGAAGCGAGCACTACTAGTGGGAAGGAAAGGTCGGTGTTGTTGCTGCGTCCCTTTCGGCGCGCCCCCTCGCCGCGCGCGCCTTCCGCCCTCCGCCCCGAAGCGTCGGGCCCCATAAAAGCGGCGCGCGTCGCCCTAGAAAATCATTCCGCCGCCAGCTCCCCTTCGCTCGTGAGCCGTGCGCCCCGTGCTATTACCCGGTTACTCGCTGTTATTTTACGTACGTTCGCTCGATCATCCGATACGATGTCCGTTCGCTGCACGTCCGTGTACTGGGACGATCGGACCGCGCTCGACAACATGCACAACCTGAAGAACGACCGCGCCGCCAAGTCGGCGAACCCGCTCACCAAGTTGCTGAAGCCTCTGCTGAGGGCCATCGCCGGCAAGCGGCGCCCGGCGCGCGCCGCCGCCGCGCCGGAGGAGGACGAGAACGCGCAGAACGAGCGCAACGAGCGCGCGGCGTGCGAGTGCGCGGCCGCCGCCGCCGCCGACGCCGCCGCCGCCGCCGACGCCGACTCGCGGCTGCTGATGAGCGAGGTGCGGCGCGCGGCGCGGCTGTGCGTGCCCGTGCACTTCGTGCGCACCGACGTGGGCACCTTCTTCTGGACGGCCGCCGCCGACCGCGACCTGCGGAGCCCCGACCTGCGCCTCTCCGACTACCAGTCGCCGGCGCCGCAAGCCGCCGACCGCCTCCGCGGCTTGGACCGCTGGGCCCAGGCCTGAGCGAGCCGCCCGCGCGCCTTCGATCACGATCGTCTTCCGATACGACCTAGTTTAATCAGTGCGGTTCGCCCCGAATGTGATCGCCCAATCATGTGATCGTATAAAAGCTTTAATTTTCATAGTTTAGTTACGTAATAATATGTAGTCTATAGATTAATCTACGTCTATTTGCCATGTTAGTTTTAATTATCTCAACGGCTCAGTTAGAACTTAAGGTATTACGATTATAAATTAGGTGTAAACGTTTTTGAAAGCTTTAAATTTTTACTAGAAACGTAACTGGTATTTGTACATAAATTTGTAGTTTTTAAAATGTGATAATTTAACAATATCGATCGTCTTCCATTAGCTCGTAAGATTGTTATTTCGTTATTAAAAAACTTTTACCTACACGTTATTCGTCTCTTTTATTCCCGCATTGCAAGGTTTGAAAAATAAACGAAGAAAAGGCTGAGATAGCAACGAGTGTTGCCCGGGAGAAAGAGGGAGAAGGGCAGCCGAGATTGCCACAAGTGGTTTTGGTCGCGGAACAGGTTTCTCTTCCGAGGACCGTTGTAGACAGGGTGGGGGGGGGGGGGAGGCTATGCCTGATACGGAGAGCAGTAGGGCAGAATCGCCCTTATAGCACGTGCGCGAAGGCCTAAATCGGCATGTCGAAGTAGCGCACACGTGAAACGCCTCGGGCTACATCGACATCGCTTGGCATTCCTTGAAAAAAAAAACGAAGCTTGGTACACTTAGCGACATCGTACAATGAGATTTAATTTAGCTTAGTCATTGTCCGAATCTGAAAAAATATGGGTTATGAGACCTATAATAAACAATCGTAAGCATATCGTTTATTATGTTGGTCTTTAATTTTTGTACCATCCTATACATATGAAATATGTATCACATCCACTCGAGGTACATGGGTATCTATATACGTATCCGACCCACTACATCGAGGAAAAACTAACAACACCATACACAGAAGCTTTGGCGTAAGCGGTGCCGCATATACCTATGTACAACCGATTTTTCTAAGATGTCAGTGCTATTTCCACGTGGTATTAAAAAAAACATACGGAGACTGAGACTATTTCAAAATATCTGTTACTGAATTTTGAATGTTGACTCATTTTGATTAGGTACGCATGGTAATGAATGTTGACTCATTTTGATTACATGAGTAATAAAAATTACTCACTTTGATTACGCACATTTTGATTAATAAAAGTATTTTTCTGCACTAATAGGTAGATACTAAAGAAAATCAGTTTAGCTCGAGATGCATCACCACATGAGTGCATCCAATTGACGTTCCCGACTGTACCCACCCCGCTGCGTAAAATATGTTGTATCGTGGCTCGTTTGCGTTACGCTTCTCTTTTGTGGGTGAATAGATTGGTGGGTCGGTATTTGGCCGAGGATTTGGGTAAACTTCGCCAAGGGGTTGTTTTTGTGGCAAATTCCACGAGCAGGTAGCTGCCTAAATAGCGGGTGGCAAATAAAAGGGGAGCCTTTCAATTTAAAAGTATTCATAGAAATAAATTCAACCTCGGGATATTGACACGTGTGCTCTCGCATAACGTTCGGGTTACTGTCACTGCAAATAACCCTTCAAAATAAATTATAGGTAGGACCTATTGTACATACATCAGATAGGTATCTCCACTGTCCACATTTTGCAATTTGCGTATCTAATTATCTAACTAGTACATTGAACGGAATATAATTCGTACCTAATGATACATAGTATGAGACATATTATGCTTTGATATGTCGATATTAAAGATTACATAAATGGTTAGACGATTACCTTTTTGGTCTAAACATAGCAGGAAAATGCAAAAAATCGTCTTAAATTATTGTAGAAAAGCTTGGTAGAAAAGACGGAAAACAAAATGATAATTTAAAAAACAGTTATTTGTTTATTTGTACGCATATTTATATTTATTATAAAGTATATAAGTATTTATTATGTACTTATTATTACTAATTATTATTAATTTTTATCTATTACTGTTTTTATTAATAATTACAAGTTTAATTTTTAATCTGATTTAATTCAGAAATTTTGTTTTAGAAGATATTTATTTTTACAACTATTTTTATTGGTGTTCTCCTTAGAACAGGCTCTGTCTAGTTAGGAGCGACACAAACAATGTTTTATTTAAAACTCATGATGTATTTTTCTTTGATCTAATAAGTAAATAAATAGATAGCTCACTTTCAAAAATAATAGAAGAGAATAAGCTCATATGTCTTAGCCCAACCTTTCTATAATCTGACCGAATTCGAGGGTCTTGACCACGGAGCAGCTAACCCTGCTCCGCGGTCTTGACTTTGCAAATATTGTACCAATTTGAATGATAATTATATATGTACTTTTAGTATTTAAATGTAAGATTTAGCTTCTGTTTGATTATTTACCAATTAACTTACTACTTTGGATGTTACTATGTACAGTTTTTAGTACGTATATATTCGATTTATTGACTATTTCAATTGTTAGGCTTCTGCTTTGATTATTCAACTTTTTAGCGGACTATTTTAATTATTGTGTGTTTAGTAGGTAGCCATTAGAATTATTGACTATTTTATTAAATAAGCATTTAATTTGTTTTGTAATACGAGTCTACGACGAATAACTTTTAGTAGGTTCCAAAGTTTCTTAGATACTATATATTTTTTTAAATAATATATGTATGTTAAGTAAAGATTAAAGTAGTAATGATATTTTGACACATCCAAGAGCGGTTTTTAGCCGCCAATTGGACACGACGTAAATGTAATGTAATGTAATTCTTGTATGTAATAGGCACTCAGCGTTGCAACTGCACTGGGTAATTTTAAAAAGATCAGACAGAATAGATGCGTTGGAAATCACACGTTCATAAGGTGCGTAAACTTGCGTGTGTATTCTGAAAAATTAGAAATAGTATGGACGTCAGGCGGCGAATTAGAAACACCGATTATCGAAGTTCTTTTTTAAATCAGACCCTGCGTTCTTGAGTTACAATGACGTTGAGTTACAAGTTATTTTTTAAATCAGACCCTGCGTTCTTGAGTTTAGGAGGCCAAAATTCAAGAATGCGTTGTCCGATTTCGACAATTCTTTCGCCAATCTGTTTTATTTATCGATTAAAAGAGCCGATAAGTTAAAGCTAAGCCCGGAATCTAAAGAATTCCGTACCTCGAATGGACCAGGGAGCTGCCATAAAAACGGACGACTGAGAAATCATACTTTCATCCATACGGCGGTCAACTTTTTAATTAGCTATCCAAATTAATACGAAAAAGAGATTATGGAAAGAATTTTTAAAATCGGACTATACATTCTTGGGATACAACATTTAAAGCTGAATAATTTAGGAGGCCGTAACTTTAAAACGATTTATCCGACTTAAAAAAATCTTTCGCCGATTAGTTTCATTCATCGTATGGATGTATCGCTGAGTAGAGCTGCTATTATATAAACATATCAGAGCATAGAGCTAGGAAAAGTACGTTTTATTTTAATACTAACTTTTATTTAAAATCAGTGTACATAATTTGTATTTATAGATAGATAATTGTATTATTAAGTGGTATGTATGTATTAACTTAGTTAATTTATTTAATTATATTTGTTGATCGTAACCATTTCTTTTTCGTGCCGTATTTGTTTAATACTAACTGGTCAGCAGGCTTTGTCCGAGTAATTTCGACATCCCCCAAATGTACTGTCATGTTTTTTATTTTAAGTTATCTTTCGCACATATCTCGACAAAAATAAATGTTTTAAAAAAGCGAAGATGTCATCGCTACGAGTAGATTTGGCATTTATACCACGGGCAGAGTTTGACGAAATTCTTCACAGAAGAGTACCAGAGCTCCTTCCGTCAGATCGTCGTTTTCTCTCATTTCTTCCAGAAATGTCAAGGGCCTGCTGTCTGGGGAGCTTTTAGTATATTCATCTCATACGATTAATTGATATGTCTCGAGCACCTAAAAAAAAAAGAAAGTTCTACAGAGTTCCATTCGACTAAAGCTTAAATGTCATCGGGGTTGCCATCAATCAGCTTAGCGATCCCGAAAACTATAGATTCGACAAAAATCTTCTGTCCTTCTGGAAATTTAATTTTCATCCCCTTACACCTCCATGGATATTAGGATTGTACTTGGACTTTACCACATGAATGATATGACTAAAACTATGAATTCGCTTATACATATCCAATAGTACCTATTCCACTCGTAGGTATGCTACAAGCGGGAATGATCTAATTGGAATCCAAGCTTGACACATTTTCTGAATGGAATTGTATACAATGTAACATGGAAGTCGGAGAGGAAGCAAAATTGCCAAAATAGGCCACAAACGGACAGCCTCAATTATGGTTATTACATATTATTTCAACAATTAACTAGGGTTTGTTTTGCCCTAGCAAATTGTCGGTTTGACGAGTTGAACATATGACTTATCAAACGTTTGCACGAGGACGCCACAGCCTGCGTGAATCTGCATCAGAAAACCCATATATTTTAAATAGCTAATGGTATAGTACGCAACTCAATAGGATCCTTTCAAAAATATTTAGTGTAGCCTTAGAAAACCTTTTTTAGGAAGTTAAACTAAAATTTAAAAGGTTTCAATATCGAAGGATATAATTGTCAAACCTTAGATTCTTCCTCGTACCATTCTCGTACTGTCCGATAATATTATAGACATGATATTCATCATTAAAGAACTAGAGGAGCAATACCGGAAAGTTGGATAAGATAAAGATCATGGCCAACCTTTAAATAGAAGTACCTACCCAACCTGCGACGAAGTCGTAAATAAGCCGTAACTCGTAACTCTATTTATCAAGGCCACAAAATAATCCTGGGTGGCGAAAACCAAACGGCAGAGATCGAGAGGTGGATTTCCCAAGCCTAAGCATCACAGACTGCGTTCAGAACTTTCAATAAAACTAAAGACCAAAGGGTTCAAGCAACGGGATCGGAGACCATAACTTACTCAACAGTCACCCGACAAAGGCGCTGCTATTAATCGAGGGGTAGGGTCGAAGCCATATCCCTGAATTGATTTTTAATTGTATTTGTATCTAATTTTCAATTCCACAGAGTATAACAGATTGGTAGAAAAACTGAGAGATGGCGCAAGTTTTAATCTTCACTGAATTCCTGTTCATGGCAAATCACAAAAAAACATCAGGATAACAGGTAATAAGAGGGCCTAAAAAATTATAACAGGTGCTTTTAGAACGTATGAGATGTTTTAATTATTTTTATTAATTATTCAATATAAAAAAATATATTTTTAGCAAAAAAAACAGGTATAAAAAAAAATATATTTTGGTGAAGCAGATAAGGTTACAATTTTGTGAAATTTACAAAAATGAATTACATTTTTGTAGAGGTTACACGGCCCGGTGGCATAGTGGTTAGGTCGCCTGATCTTACATTGTAAGGTCCCGGGTTCGATTCCCGGCTGAGTCACCATTTTCCGCTGGGATCAAAGTAACGGAATTGCAGTTTCAATTCTGTCGATCGAATGCAATTACAAGACACACACTTACAGACATGTTACACGCACACATACATATAACACGTCATAGTAGGGTTGGTTGTAAGAGATTGTCATATGACAATAAACCCGCCCATTGTGACATTTTTTTAAAATAAAGAATATAAACAAACAAGCAAACAAATCCTTGTAAGGGGTATTTAATACATAGTGACTTCACTTTTATTTTTTTATTAATTCCGATCGTTTATTCGTTAAAAACAATTAAAAGGTAGATATATAAATGTATAAATAAGTGGCTAATATTAATTACCTATATAGATAAAAAAATATTGAAACATATAAATAAGTAAATAAATAAATGAATAAATCTATGGAAAAATAAATTGACCAATAAATTAAGTAAGTTAAAAAGGTTTCTTATATCATGATATAAGAAATTAATTAATTAATAAAATAAGTATTATTTTATTAATTTGTTGCAAATATAATCAACTAAATGTATTTATGGAAGTAGCAAATATGATATGATATGATATGAGTCACCATTTCTTCTCACTGAATCTGCTTTTCGTCATGAGTCACTTGATAATATATTTCTTCAGAGTCAATCTGCTGATTTATGTGCACTTTAGCCTCCGCCAAGGAAGAGCAGAAGGAATCATACAGACGCGGTGCCCGAATCGCGTAATGCCGCTGTCTTAATCTTGTTCAGAATATTTTTTTACAATCCAACAGTCCAATATCTATTCAAGTAATTTATTAAAAGACACACGATTTTACATTTATTTAATTATCAAGTATTTTTTTTGATTATCAATAAACGGGATATTATTAGGGTCATCTCTCGGTAATATGAAATATTTGATGTATATTTTTTATAATGAGTGTCACAGTCTACCTTCCCGAGCACGCTTCCTTTCTCCGAAAAAATCGTTTGTGTCACGCCAAGACTCTCCCGGCAAGTAGCCAAGGACTGATTCATCTGAATATCCCCCCCCCCTCTTCCCCGATAACAAATGCGTTTTCGTCCGAAACTGTATATAGCATGAGTACTTTAGGTAGGTAACTATTTAGGCACCCCAGATAAAGCGAAATAGGAACCCGCGTAAGAAGTAGAATATCGGAAAAAAAATAATACTTCCGTCCGAAACTTCGTACATTCTGAGTACTTGGTTATCTATTAAAACACTCTAGATAATGCGGGATAGGAACCCACGAAAGAAGAAGAATATCGGAAGAAGAAGAATATTTTCATCCGAAACTTCGTACATTCTGAGTACTTAGCACTCTAGATACGGCGGGAGCGGAAACCACTGAAGAAGAAGAATATCGGAAGAAGAAAAATATTTTAGTCCGAAACGTTACACATCCTGAGTAGGTACTTAATATATCTTCTTCAAGTTAAAGCACTCTAGATAAAGCGGAATAGGAACACACGGAAGAAGAAGAATATCGGAAGAAGAAACACATTTGCATCAGAAACTTTATACATCCTGAGTACTTGGATATCTATTAAAGCACTCTAGATAAGGCGGGCCCACGGAAGAAGAAACATATCGGAAGAAGAAGATTATTTTAGTCCAAAACTTAACACATCCTGATTACTTGGTCTATCTTCGAAGTTAAAGCACCCTAGGTAAGGCGGCATAAGAACCCACGGAGAAGAAGTATATCGGAAGAAGAATATCTTCGTCCGAAACGAAAAATGAATTGCGCAATACCTACGCAAAAATACTAACTATTTAAATGTACCTACCATTCGAGCGACGCATGTTTTTGTAGTATTTCCGTGGTATTAAAATGGTATATTATATTTCCAAAAATGATGTAGTATTTTCTTAAATTCGACGGTATCTAAAAAAATGCGTCGCTCGTATACTCCAATCAAAATGTTGATAACGTGAATAGGAATAGTCAATAGTTTTTTATTCATCCAAAATTGCAAATACAGTTGGATATGTCATAATCCTAATTATTTAAAACACAATGATCCAAATATAAATATAGCAAATAATTCCTTTTTTTAAATCAGTAAAAATAATACTAAAAATAACCAAAAGTCAGATAAAATAAAAGATAAATGCTCAATAATGTCATAAGTAAGACAACAATAGTCATAATGAATAATCACATATTATGAACTTATTACTATATGCGTATGCAACTTATTACGTATGTTTTAGCATAAGAGTTATAGAGGTACCTTAGAGATATGATGCTATTTTTCATAATAAATATGTACCTATATTAAAGGTATTGTAATATTTCCTCGAGGTCGTCTATCTTATAAATATCATGTGTGACGAACTAGTGTGTGACTCTATATTCGAATATTTTTTTTTTAAATCTCGTATTCTCATTGGCAGGTTATTAAAGAGTTTAAAGGCGAAATACACAAATGACTTTTGGATCATAGTCAAACGGACTTTGGAGAGGGCTACATTGGCTTTGATACGAGTGTCGTGATTATGTACGTGCATGTTAAGCATACACTCGTGTATGTTGTTTTTAGCATACACTAAACAACCGAGAATAACTTTGTATTTGTTGAAAAGAGGCGCGCAATGTGTCTCCCTTTGTACACCGGCTATCGTCCTCATCGCCTGCTTTTGGAGGACAAATGCTCGGCTACTGTCCGTGGCATTCCCCCAAACGAGAATCGCATACGACAGCTTCGAGTGGACATGCATGATACACGCTCAAAGTAGCACTCTCCCTGCAGAGAAATTGTATTCTTCGGATAGCAAATACTGCAGACGATAGACTTTTACATAAATTATTAATGCGAGCTTCCCAATTTAGATTATGGTCTATGGTCACTCCTAGAAACTTTGTGTCCGTGACAAAATCAACGGATGTATTGTAAACGGATGTATTGTAAACTTGGCAAATAGCCCACAAGCGGATGCTCTTATCATTATGCCATGTCTGCAACAAACTAATGAATCAGAAATACTTCAAATAATAAACCAATTGAAATGTAGTAAATCGGCAGGCCACGATGGTATTTCCTCTTTTGTATTAAAACAAATAAAATCATACATAGTTTCTCCCTTAGTCCATATAATTAACCTGAGCCTAAAAATGGGAGTATTTCCTAAATGTTTGAAAACAAGTATCATAACACCTATCTTTAAAGGTGGTAATTCTTTGGCCGCAGAAAATTATAGACCCATATCACTCTTGAGTACGGTGAGTAAAATTCTAGAACATGTGGTCAAACGGCGTCTTAACAGTTTTTTAGACAAATACAATATGTTGGCACATAACCAGTTTGGCCTTCGGAAGGGGCTCGGTACAGGAGATGCGTTAATTGAACTCACTGAACATGTCAAAGAATCTTTAGATAAAGGAGAGAAATGTGCGGCAGTCTTCCTCGACCTTGCGAAGGTTTTCGACACTGTCTCGCACCCCTTGCTGATGACTAAACTGAAACGGATCGGACTCGGAGAAAATGCGCTAGAGTGGTTTAAATCGTATCTATCAGAAAGACTGCAGATGACTAGACTCCGCGAAGAATATAGTTCTACACAGCATATAACGTATGGTGTCCCACAGGGCAGCGTGTTGGGTCCAATTCTCTTTTTGGTGTATCTGAATGATTTCTGCAAACTCCCGGCAATAGGAAAGGTCATCAGTTTTGCCGACGACACCGTTTTATTGGTCAAGTCTTCGACTTGGGCAGATCTGTTTACCGATACTGAATTAGTACTGAGAAACGCGAAGAGATGGTTGGATCGAAACTTATTGACCTTAAATATAAGTAAAACGAATTTTATGACCTTTAGCAAGACAAACACTGACCAACCAACTTTAACTATTAAGCTTCACTCACGTACTTGGGCGTGATGTTAGACAACAGACTGCGCTGGGAGGATCATTTAACGAAGGTTGCGGCAAGACTGAGAAAACTTGTGTATTACTTTAGGAGTTTGCGGAACATCTTAGATTTCAATACGCTAAGAAGTGTCTACTTTGCTGTCTGCGAGTCGGTTATTCGATATGGCATTATAACTTGGGGCTGTGCGGCAAAAACGCTTCTGGCCACCCTTTACAAAGCGCAAAAGGCTATACTGAGGGTGATCAATAAAAAACCCCAAACATATTCTTCCGATGACCTTTTCCGAGAGTATAGAGTGTTGAGTGTGAGAAAAATGTTTGTGCTGGTAACTCTCACTAAATTCCAGAGTGAGTTAGGAGAACAGAAAAAAAGCCAGCAATCTCGTGTAACAAGAAGATCGACACAAACAAATTTTGCATTACCACTCAGGAGATCCGCTTTTGGCCAATCCAGTTTCTCTTATCTTGCCCCCAAATTTTATAATTGCCTACCACCTAACATTAAAGACATTAAAATATCATATAAATTTAAAAATAGTTTGAGTGCCTACCTCTTAAATTGTACATATGCAGATATTGAAAACATTATTAAATAATTGAATCTCTATAATCTTTATAATTAAAACATAATAGTACCTATATGTAGTAATATAAATTGATGATTTCTAAACGTAATTTTATTTTAATTTTTGTTAATTTATTTTGTATATTATTAATACATATTATTTAATACATATATAAATATATATTAATTTTTATCGTGTTTTAAAATAAAATAATATTGACAATTTTCATGACATTTTCTTACGAATTTTTATTAGGTAATTAAGATATTTCTGTTACATTAAGTATGATTTTGATTATTTATATAAATATAATATTATAGATTTCTTAGGATAACTAAAATAAATTGTCTACCTTGGAACAGGCGGCAGCCTAGTTAGGTTAAGACTTTTGTATATTGATATAACAAAATTGATAGCCCTCATTTGGTAAATAAACTGTCGTTGTTAGTTCCACCACGAAGGGTTCGCTCTCCTCGTACGTTCGAAATCCCTCGTGTGAATACTAGTTACGCCCAAAACTCTGTTATGCACCGCTTGATGACCACATATAATAGACGATTCGAAGATATCGACATTTTTTACCTGAATCAACCTAAATTCAGCGAAGCTGTCCTTAGCTCACTAGGCGTCTAGGAAGTGATTACACAGTGAATATAATTTGAATATCTATATCCTATCCTACATATATCCCATCCCTCTCCTTTCCTATCCTTACAATAGTTCAATTGCAATTTAATTTAATTTAGTGCAATGCAATTTTTGATCTACAGTATAAGAAAATAATGTAGGAAACAATTAATCGGCCAGCGAAACTGTGTATTAGAATAATTAGTAATAATTAATGAAGCGCTGTATGTTTCCCGAAATAAATAAATATTGAATGTACCCATAATTTTAACTCAATAAATAATTTGAAATTTAAATTTGAAATTGTTAATACTTGCAAAAACTAAAACAAAACGGCTGGACAGCCGAATTAAATTCCTGCGGTTTTCGAAGCATTTATTATTAAGTTGTTATCTCGGAACCCTTTTAGTTGCTATTTGTAATCAGTCTTCAATTGTATCAGTGAGAACATTTATATTTCTATATTTTACTAAAAAGCATAAAGTATTGTCTATTCAAAGGATTGTTTTTACTAGTAACACCGCTTTAGTAATGTCATTTATAAAGAGTATGAACAATAGCGGCCCTAAAATAGTTCCCTGAGGTACTCCACTTGTGATATATCTCGTCTTTGACCTCAACTAATTGTCTCTCAATAACTCCTCTGACTTCAACTAATTGTCTATTTTCTAGGAATGATTTCATAAGTGACAAGCCGTTTCTTCTTATCCCATTACATTCTAATTTCTTGATAAGTAAACTGTGGTCTACTGAGTCGAATACCTTCGATAAGTCACAAAAAATACTGTCAGAATTAGACGATGTATCCATGGCGTTTAATATAATTTTGATTAGTTCACCAATAGCCATTCCAGTAGAATTTTTTAAAAGCCAAATTGAGTTGCTGTAATAATATTAAATTTTGTAATAAAATCATATATGCTATTATACATAAATTTTTTTTAATTTTTTGAGAGTCGATAGTATCGAGGTTTGTCGATAGTTGTTTGGATCTGTTTTGGGACCTTTCCTAAAAACAGGAATATTTTTTGCTTTTTTTAAATGTCTAGGAAATTTGCCTTTCTTTAAACTAAGGCTGGCAATAGCTCTGGCGAGACGCTGTTAATGAGTTTCGAAGAGTGGGACCAAATATCCCGTTAAGCTTTCAACTTAATGCTATTCACGCAATTCAATATCTCTTTATCTGTAATAGGATATAAATATAGGGACTATTTGACTTTTCTTAGCTTTTCCAAATTCCGATTATCGTTTAAAATATTACTTTTGTCAGTTGTCAAAAGATTAATCGCAAAAAAGTCATTTAGCATATTTATAATATCTAATGGCCTTGTCTATATTTTGTCATTCCATAATAAGTCAAATACATTCTCGCTTTGGATTATATTTCGACATTCCTTATTTATAATGTTACATGTGGTTTTAACTTTATTTGAGGATTCGTTAATTCTTCTTTCAATGGTTAATCTCTTATCAGTTTTAATTACGTTTTCAAATGTTTTCTTCTACTTGATATAAATAGATTTTATAACGTCGTTTGAATTAAATGATTTTTGTGTCGTGCAAAACTTGTAACCTGGCATGTGCGACTTTGATGCCTTTTGTAATCCAAGAGCTGTTTTTGGTGTTTCTTAAGATTCTTTGAAGCTTTGGTGGAAACGCTGCTTCAAAATTTATATGAAACATCTATATAAATAAAAATGTAACTGTTCGTTTGTATATATATCAGGTCACTAATCTCGGAAAGTTCTTCACCGATTGCTATGAAATTTTGACAAAACATTGCATTCGAATAGACGCGTGTTTCAAAATAATTGATTTATCGATAAAATAAAATGTATTTATTTATTATATTGTGTGACATTGCGTTGGAAGTAGGCGGAAAACGCCTAAGTATTGTTCCATTTTGTTCCATTTTGAAATCACATTTGGAACTCTATTATTTTACATCTATTAATTTTTTTTTTAAATACGAAGGCATATTGCTGAATTGACAATACAATATATATTTTATGATTATTCTACATAGAATTTGCATTTCTATTTTAATATATTATTCTCCATATTTTGATTATTTGTATGTAGGTAATATTGAATATAATATTACAGCCATGACAACTATCACGATAGTTATGTTTTTATTAATTAAATTTTTAGCATTTAATTTTGTGACGCATCCAAGTGTAGGAATGCCTATCTACTGGAGTAGTTGATTGTATTGTATTGTATCAAATTTTAAAATTCCGGGCGCCGGAAAAGTCAAATTTACCTATAAATAATACTAGCTGAAACTCGTCGACATCGACGGTCGGTTTATTGACAGTAATATTTCAAAAATAAACGGAAACATATGTACTTCCTCTTTATGTACATATAATATTTCTTTCGATTCATTCGATTAAGTTGCGGTGTCTTTCTTATTTGATCTACGATCAGGAATGCCACCAAGGTCGTGTAGAAAACGGACAGCAACAATCGAAGAGCGACGCGTACGTGATGAAGTACACAAAAAGATTCGCCCTAATTCAGCTTACTTTAGCAACTATACGCTAGATGGCGGTGAAATGATAAAAATCTTTAAAACTTGTTTTTAACTATATTGAGTAATAAAAATCGGATGTGACATCCATAGATTTTCCCGGCAAGCAGACAATTCCCATCGCGCGCCAAACCCCCTAGACACCCCCTCCGCCGCCTCTCTTCTCAAACCATCCCTCTTTCTCTCATTCCCCCTTCTCCCCCAACCCCCACTCTTCCTTCCCCCAACCCCCCTATTCCTACCCCTAATCCCCCTCTCCCTACCCCCACCCAAACTCTACCCCCCTAACTACCCCCTCTTCCCTCCCACCCTTCACCTCCTCTCCCGCGCTAAAATCCAGCAGATGGCAATATATTTTTTTTATTTTCCTCTTTTGATGATTTTTAAAAATTTTTGATGACATATATACAGATGGAGAGCTTTTTTTAGACACCTCCACCAAATATTTATACCTAGCCGTTCTCTCAATTTGGCGGTTACAGGAAAAACACGTTTAAAAATGTATTTTTAATTTTTGATGACTTTTTTATTTTTCTCTTTTGATGACACATCTAGAAACTAAGGGCTTTTTTTACACACTTCAACCAAGTGTTTACACCTAGCCGTTCTCCCAATATGGCCGTTACAGGAAAAAACACGTTACAAATGAATATATAAATAGTTTGTCACTCAGCACTTCCAATGTTAAATTGGATGTTAATTCACTTGCACTTCCGATGTTAATTCCAATGTTAGATTGCATTGTTAAATTGACTTTTTATAGATTTTGATTTATTTTACATTTGATTTAATTATTTCCTCTGACATCGCGTTGTAAATGAGCTGTATGTTTTACAATAGCATTTATTTCGTCAGTATATGTAGTTTATTCTTTTCTCTTGTCATTGTTTTAGATTTCGTTTTTTAACTTTTTTTTTCTTATTCTTTAGGCGGTGTAATTGAGCTGTCGATTGATTTTCACTTTAATTCCAATTATATCGTGAAAGTGAATTTTCATAGATTTCGATTTAATTATTTCGTGTGGCATTGCATTGGAATTGAGCTGTGTCATTTACCATAGCATTTTTTTTCTATAGATAGATTAATATTTTCTTTTTTCGTTGTTTTTAAACCCTATCTTTACTTCGCCGCCGGTTTTGAGGTCTTGATTGACTACAAATCTTGGAAGTGAAAATTAACTCACTTCCCGTCAACCAATCGAGCTGAAATTTGGCTAACAGTTAAAACTCCGATGCGATGACTATAAACTATTAAATGATGACGGACTTGGATAGAGGGGAGGGGAGGGTACTGGGGTCCGTTTATTTTGTTAGGTGGATCGGCCACATTGCGCACTAATTAGAAGAGATAGAGATTCGATATTTCGTACACATATCCCGCCAAAAAATCGAATTATGTTTCGATTTATTAATCTTTACGTTGAATCTATTTTCTGTTTTTTACAATACGTTGACACCACTTGGTCTACTGCTAGTACAACTTGATTTTGTACTAGCTATACTCGGCCACAGCAACGCGTGGCCGGGTACAGTTAATTCTCAATAAGTTTGAAAAATCATTATCTGGATTTGTTTCCGTGGGTTGTAAGTGTTGTTTTGCCAATAAACTCTAAATGTTTACAAATTCCTACCATTATACTCGTGTCTGAACACTGATTCTTTCTTTCTGAGTGAAGTTTTCGCACTTGATATTACACATTTAATTCGTAAGCTGCAAAAAAATCTTTTAAAATTTTACTCTTTGTACTATTATGCATAAAATCAATATTTAAGTCTCCCATAATTGCCATGTGAAGATTTCTAAACAGTGAGTTTTCCATCATACGCTCGGGCTGTAATATAAATATTTTTTAAATCCGTGTTTGGTATTCTATATCCTACTAATATTATGAACTCGAAAGTTTGTATGTATGTATGGATGTTTGTTACTCTTTCACGCAAAAACTACTGAATGGATTTTGATGAAACTTTACAATAATATAGCTTACACGTCAGAATAACACATAGGCTATAATTTATAAAGATATAGTGTGAATTATCTAAAATATAACGATAACTGTCAAGTAAGTAGGAAAAAAATCTAAGAAATTGACATTCGAAATTTAAATTTTATCCTACTATCCTACTTATCCTACTAATATTATAAACGCGAAAGTTTGTATGTATGTATGGATGTTTGTTACTCTTTCACGCAAAAACTACTGAATGGATTTTGATGAAACTTTAGAATAATATAGCTTACACATCAGAATAACACATAGGCTATAATTTATAAAGATATAGTGTGAATTATCTAAAATATAACGATAACTGTCAAGTAAGTAGGAAAAAAGTCTAAGAAATTGACATTCGAAATTTAAATTCTATCCTACTATCCTACTTATCCTACTAATATTATAAACGCGACAGTTTGTATGTATGTATGGATGTTTGTTACTCTTTCACGCAAAAACTACTGAATGGATTTTGATGAAACTTTACAATAATATAGCTTACACATCAGAATAACACATAGGCTATAATTTATAAAGATATAGTGTGAATTATCTAAAATATAACGATAACTGTCAAGTAAGAAGGAAAAAATCTAAGACATTGATATTCGAAATTTAAATTCTAAGCGTCAACATTTATTTTGAAAATTTTCTCAATAATAAATAATAATTAAATAATAAATTTAGAAAATATAGTGCAATTATGTTATTAAGTAACCCGACCATGTTGCCACAAGCCTAGGAAATGGAAATATTTTCCTGAAAGTGTGGAGCTCGCCAAGACGTGTGGCCGACGTGGCGGGTATCGGGCTAAATACCTTCAATCATGATGATGAACAGTTCAACCTTATCACGGCCCCCAGTCCCCAGCAGCCCCACTAGCCCGAGCCACGGCAGCGGTTACCGTAACGGCGGGGCAGGGGGTGCTAAGAATCTCTGGGTACGATCAGGCTGCCAAACCAAACTAACCGATCCGGATGGAGAGTGATTGGAGAGGCGTATGCCTAACGGTGGGCGAATGCGCGCTGATGATGAAGAAGAAGGAGAAGTAGGAAAAAAATCTGCCATCTGCGAGCTATTCTGGCGTGCGCCGCAAAAACCGTTGGAGTTACCGTATATAATATACAATGGAAATGTTTATCTTAAATAGTCCTACAAAAAAGCCAGCGACAGCATATATCTATATTTTTTGTGTAAGCCATTATCGCCAAAATAGTTAACCATAAAAAACAATAAAAAAATAAAAATCATTTCTAACTCACATTTGGTAGTAATAAATTCAAATCAAATCAAATCAAATTGTTTATTGTCTTAAAAACTAATACATAGTTGTATAGACAGTAGTATTACATTTGGCCGTGATAACATTGAATTCTTTTTTAATGATCAAATTCTTCTACTACTAATCAAAACGTAAAAGGTTACTCGTAAGAATGAAGAAGGTATTATTGTAGAATAAAATCGAGTCTCACCATTTAGTTTACCAGATTAAAAACACAGAGTAAATTATTCTTTAAAATACCGATAAAAATAAGTTTTTTTAGTATAAAATTAATAAATGTAATGTCAAAAATAACAAAAAAAAGTGACGGTTGTCAAAAAGTAAAATAAAATGTCTTAGTGATTATATTGTAAATAAAAATAGTCAAGGTATAATTAATATGTGCCTACCTAATGATAAAAAATAGTTAATACGTTTTAGTCAAATTGAAAATCGTTTTAAAACCTATTACAGAAAGAGATATAGTCGAGATGCAGACAGTTTTTAGAGATCGTTAATGTCGTACAATTCTCTTTCAATTAGATATAATTTGAGTTTATTTTTAAATTGGAGCATTTTTCCTTCGCGGCATATATTTTTTATACTAGAGGGTAGCTTATTGTAGCAAATAATTCCGACGTGGCTCGGATTCCTTTTAAAAAGTTCTAGATTTGGACGAGGAAGAATCAGATTATTTCTCCCCCTGGTAAAGTGTTTATGGGTATCTGAATGTATCGGCAGCTGAGCTAGGTTTTTTGTGATCAATTTAACGCATTCTAAAACGTATAGAGATGGAAGGGTGAGGATTTTAAGCCTTCTGAAATGACCACGGCATGATTCTACATAACCCAGAATACTTAAAATTCGAATGGCCCGTTTTTGCAATGAAAAAATATGTTGCCTTAGATCGATGGTGCATTGCGCCCAGAAGAGAATACCGTAACGGAGAAAAGACTCAAAATAAGCGAAATAAATCGTTTTCGTGTCCTTAGAATTAATCAGTTTTCGTATTTGGCGCAGCAGAAAACAGGCACTAGAAAGTTTGTCACTTAATTGTTCTCCGTGTGCATTCCATCTCAAGTGATTATCTAAAACTAAACCAAGAAATTTGTGAGAACTGACATCGGCTATGTTGTTTTTCCCAATATGTACCTGTGGAGTATTTTGTATTTTATTTTGCTGAGAGGATATAAACATTGAAACAGTTTTGGACGTGTTAAGGGATAACTTGTTTCTCTCAAACCATGCATTTAGTGAAACCAATTCAGCATTTAAAGTTGTAACAACTTGGTCAATATTAGAATGTGCATAGTTTATGCTGGTGTCATCCGCAAATAATGTTACTTTGGAATGTGTTAAGGCAGTTGGGAGGTCATTTATGTATAAAAGGAAAAGGGTTGGTCCCAGAATACTCCCTTGTGGAACTCCGCACTTTACTTCGCACTCATTGGACATTACATTCTTTAATAATCCGCCTTCGTAGTTACAAAGTTGTACTACTTGTTTCCGATTTGATAGGTAACTGGAGAACCACTTAAGACTGTTCCCTCGGATGCCGTATTTGTCAAGTTTACTAAGCAATATATTGTGATTCACCATGTCGAACGCTTTTGAGAGATCGCAGAAGACCGTGCCTGAATAAAGTTTCGCGTCAACATTACTGTACATTGTTGATAAAATATTATGTAGTGCATCTATTGTTCCTTTATTTCTCCTAAAACCAAATTGAGTTTTTGACATAATATCTTTATTTTCTAGATATTTGACTAACCTGATATTAACTATTTTCTCAAGAATTTTTGAAAAAACCGGCAGTAGAGCTATTGGTCTGTAGTTAGCAATATCAGTTTTCGGGCCGTTTTTATATAATGGAACAATTTTTGCAATTTTAAATTGCTCCGGGAAAACACCATCTCTCAGAGAAATATTAAATAAGTTAGCTAGTACTTCGGCTATTACAGGCAGTGCAAGTTTCACTGTTTCAATAGTAATATCATCAACCCCAGAAGATTTTGTGATTTTCATTGAGTTGACAATTTTTGTGATCTCAACTGCATCGGTTGGTTGCATAAAGAAAATATGGCGGCTGTAACAAATATTGTGTCCGCCTACCTGACTGGGTGTCGTGTTAGAATTGTTGACTTGCCCGATTTGGGAAAAATAACTATTAAACATATTAGCTACCTCGCATTGATTATCGACTGTGTGATTATTTACACTGAGTGTCATATTAGAATGAGTCTGTTCCCTTTTGCCCAGTTTTTCATTCACGACTTGCCATAGTGCTTTAGAATTGTTTTTGGAGTTCAATATATTTTTTTCTGATACTGTTTCTCTTAGCATTTCTTATTACTCGCCTATATACTATTTCGTACCTATTTATGTACCCTAAAACATATTTATTGCATTCAAATTTGCGAAGGTATCGAAGAAAGCGCAAATTTTTGGCAGACTTTTTTAATCCTTTCGATAACCAACATTTTACATGACTAGATTGTTTTACCTTGACGACTTTCTCTGGAAAACTATTGTCAAAATTAGATTTAAAGCTATTGAAAAATATAGTGAACAGATCATTAGCACTTTCGTTTTTAGCATTTAATTTTTTTTCCCAGTCCTCGTTAACAAGTTTATTTATGAAGTTTTCTTCGTTAATTTTGGAGAAAATTCTAGTAGTTTTGAACTGGATCTCCTTTTTAGCGCTGTTATTTAATGAAACAAAAATACCTTCGTGATCTGATAGCCCAGTAGAGCAGACCTTCGAAGAAAACAAAGTGGGAGACAGATTTGAAAATACATTATCAATGAGAGTTGCAGAGTGATCGGTGATTCTTGTTGCGGATTGAATATATGACTTTAAACCATACATATTGAGTATACTATTTATATTATATTTTGCTACTGAATCTACTAGGAAGTTAACATTAACGTCTGTACATATAATAATTTTCTTGTCTGCAAATATTTCTAATAGTTTTGAAAATCTTTTTAAGAATATGCTGATATTTCCATTGGGTGATCGATATAAAGAGAAGACGTACATGTTACTTTCTGATAGTTTTACTCCGCAGCATTCGAAATGGCGATCTAGACAAAGATCAGCACATTGCGGTAACTGCTCGCTATCTAGATTATTCTTGATTAGTACCATGGTTCCACCCATTTTAAAAATATGTCTATGCTGGTAGCGCCAATATAAAAACCAGGCAGATTTAACGATGTCTTCTCATTTTTTTTTCCAGAATGCTCCACCAAACAGACAATATTGATTTTGTCATTTATTTCTAACAACAGTTCTAAGTCTATTAATTTATTTTTGAGGCTATTAATATTTTGATAAAAAATTGAAAGTGAATCTGTAGCTTTTGGTTTTTTAAAATGATCTATATTTTTATATGTTTTATTGTGCTGGACGAAAAAAACGTGTTCTTAGCCGATTTTTTTGTGGATTTGCTGAAAAAGAAATTTTTGAGTTCAAAACGTCGTGCTTGAAAATTGCTTTGGTTGTAAAAACGTTACAGTATTTTTGGTTTTTTAAAATATTATTCAAAACCGGTAAACAATTATTTTCCGTGTAGCCTAGATATTCTTTCCTATACTCCGTGGCTTGTATATTATGTATTATTTTCTGACAAATTGATTGAGTACATGGTTCGGCGTGAGCGTTACTAAGATTTTTAATAAAGGTTGAGTGTTGGAACAGCTTAGAATAACACTCAATATTTCGATTTAGTTCCATTTCTCTTAGGTAATTGCTATATAAAACTTCAGTTAGATAAACATTAGTTTTAAGTGAGCTTTTTAGGCTGAATGAGAGCTCAGTCAAAAATCTATAGGGGTTTTTGTGATTATTATATCAAAATAAATACTTTTATCACATCTGGTATCTAAAGTAGATAAATTTTGTCTTTTACAGTACATCATTTGGACAAATTTGGACAAATATTTGAATAGTTATGACGATAACCAACCGAGTGCGCAATATTATGGTGATTTTTTAATATTTTTTTTTAATATTAAAAAAATAATTGAAATCGTTAGGTCATGTTTATTGGTCATATTATCAACAATTATGAATTCTTATCAAAATAAGTAAATTTATTGTCTCAAGTGTTTAAAACAAAAGACTTTTACCTTTTACTGAATAAATAGTTAAAGAGATAATACGACATAGGTATGGAACCGCGACCGTGTCGTAATCTATACTTCTATACTAATATTATAAAGAGGTAAAGTTTGTGAGGTTGTAGGAAGTAATCTCTGGATCTACTGAACCGATTTTGAAAATTCTTTTACGAATAGAAAGCCACGTTATTTGTGAGTGTCATATGGCTATATATTAATGTGAAAAATGAAAAGACTTTTTCGTGGTCGTTGGATTTACAAAGTAATTCGGAGAAAAACAGTCGAACGAAAACGTTTCTTACGAACGCTAGCGCTGATATACGACTTTAATGATTTTAAACTGATAATTACGTCTAAACGAGTACTGCTTACGATTCGAAAAAAATATATGTTAAACAAGAATATATACCCAATATTCTAATCTGTGAATATTTTAGATTTTGTTTATATTACATAGTGTAATTAACTCGGGAAATGAGGTCTAACCGAACACAAGAACGATAATTACGCAACTACTATCTAGTGTATTATTATGTAACCTGCACCATTTTAAAGATAATTTAATTATCTATCTTCTTATCTGTGATTTTTTTCGAAAAGTCAAAGAATAATATCCGATTTTGCTTATTCGAACAAAATTGGTGCGCGAGTTATAAAGCGGGCCTCGCCGGCGACGACACTCAGTACGACTGCGACCACTGTCACGGGTGGATGCTGACGCTGCGCTCCGAACGAAAAAATTACGTTAATTAAAAACAAAATGGCCAGAAACTCAAAAATTTTAAAACTTAATCGCAGTATATTAGAGAAAAATAGATTATTAAGGTAAGTAACGTGTATTAGTGTATTATTACGTGTATATTATTACCATTTGTCTACTCTGATGCTCTTTGCCAGACGGCAAATTGGGGTGACCACACGAATAGGATTCGTGCAACAATTTAACTAATCAACACATAAAATAAATTACTTCTTTTATTTTATAAACTGACGTTATTACTGTTTTCATTTTAGGCGAATACAAAACAACACTAATTCTGAAGATGTAAATTCACAGACGAGGTGAGTAAACAGTGTAGGTAAACAAAACTACATCAAAAGGTAATGCTCACAGGTAAATGCATACCTAATTTAATATTTTGATTTTAGTGTAATTCGAACAATAATTATGTTTTATCAGAACTTTAAAGTTTTATCAGAACTGTCGGAATCAGAATATTATTTTGAAATCAAATATCAAACTTGAATATTGAATTTGAAAATCGATTTAGGGCCGATTTATATATGAAACCTGAAGTACAAATATAAGTTGAACCATCGGTTTACTAAATTCATTCATAAAGCGACAAAATTTAATTCGGGTTTTCGTAGTATGACGTAAATTATACTTTGGTTGGAGGGGGTTGTTTTTGTTGCAAAAAGATAATTGTGGTTTTTTAGCCAAAAATTTTGTAGTAATAATAATAAACCTACTTATAACATAGTTACGCGCATCTCTGACTCACTGACTGATTTTGTAACGCTGTAGGTAAAGACAGTATTTTTTTAAATTTGTCAGTTTTTAAACTTGAAATGCTACTTCGAATTTCGAATTTGAGATTGTACTTCGAATTTCAAACTTGAAATTGTACTTTGAATTTCGAACTTAACATTCTACTACGAATTTCAAACTTGAAATTCTACTTCGAATTTCGAACTTGACATTTTACTTCGAATTTCGAACTTGACATTCTACTACGAATTTCGAACTTGAAATTCTACTTCGAATTTCGAACTTGACATTTTACTTCGAATTTCGAACTTGACATTCTACTTCGAATTACGAATTTAACATTCAAGTTCGAATTTCGCACTTGACATTTTGATATTTGAAATTCGGAATTTCGGTTAAATTTCGATAATTTCGGACAATGAAAATATTGCAAAAAAACAGTTGTCAAAACAAGAGAATGTGAAAATAGACCCGAGTGGACTTTTTCTTGATGAGGAAGTACCATTTCTTGGTGCGTCACCAGACGGTATCATTGATGAAAATACAATTGTTGAAATAAAATGTCCAATCACAGCTTACAAACTAGGATTAGAAAAAGCTATTCATGAAAAAAAGATATCGTTCTACAAAAAAATACAGAACGGTAATTATATAATAAACAAAGAACATAGTTGGTGGTATCAAATACAGAGGAAATTGCATGTAACAAGAAGATCTAAGTGTATGCTTGGTATTTGGTCTGGGGATAAGTTTCCTGTAAAAATATAATTAATTTACAAGGATTGCACCTTTTGGGAAACTAAAATGAAAAATAAGTTGATTAAGTTCTACACAGATTGCATGCTTCCTGAACTGGTAGATCCTAGACATACGAGGAATATGATAATTAGAGAACCATCTTATATAGTTAGTGCTATAGAGGGGCGCAAAAGGAAAAAGGAAGAGGAAAAAGAAAAGAAAAAAACACAGACAAAAAACGAAGAATGACGATTTTGAATGAAGTCAATAAAGACGAAGACACACTTCATGATCAAAGTCCTAGTATAGCTGCTGAAAAAGTACTGATTTTTGATGAGTTTTAAATTCAGTTACCAATCGAAAAACCCACACGAACACCGCACACACACACACACACACACACACACACACACACACACCAACACATGCACAAACACACACACGCACACACACCACACACGTGTGTCGAAGCTCATCATTTGCTTCAATAGCTGACAAATACACCCAGTGCACCACGGCTTATTACGGTTCAATCGTGGCAGTAGTTTTCGATGGATACCCAACAGATCCTACACAAAAAGACACGAAGAGCTCTGAAATCTCCGGAAATAATATTTGATAAAAATACTAAGGCTCAGTTTTCACAAGAGAATTTCTTATCAAACGACAAAGTAAAATTCGTTTCACCGACCTGCTGAAAACGAGAATGGAAAAGCTTAACATATTCGGGTACTGCATGCTAAGGAAGATGCTGACAGGCTTATAATCACTACAGCTGTCACTTTTGTCTCTTCCTATGATATAGTGTTAGACGCTGGCGAGGACATGGACTTGTTTATAATCCTCACTGGGATCTCACGCCATCGTGACGTTTTATTTCAAGAGACGTGTAATACACAATGCTGCAGATGTGATCTATTCCAGAATCACCTCTTCAACGTAACATCAAACCGGACATTTTTTTTTTCATCCACACCTTCAGTGGGTGTGACTCGGCATCTTGCTTCTTCGGACAAGGGAAGATAAAAATGTTTTTCATACTCCAAAAACACTCGGACCTCGGAAAGAAAGCTGCTATTTCTCTTGACACCACCTCTACACCTGATGAGATAGCAGCAGCAGGGGACCAGATTTGGTAGTTTCTCTGTACAGTGGCAACCCCGAATACGACATCCAGAGCCTTGATGAGCTGCGGTATCATCTATTCGAGAGGGCTGCAGCCAAAACGAGCTTCAATCTCGCCAGGTTGAGTACAAGAGAGGCTACACGTCAATTCTACCGCACCTACCAGCTATCAGGTACCAAATTAAATCGTTCTTATACAGCTCGTATACAGCTCTACTCTATATTTCTAAACATATAAATTGTCTTTCGTCATTTTCTCTTCAACTGTCAATTCTGTTCCAGGTGCATAAAAGGCTGGGAGCCGGACACGACCCTCTCGACTGGGGATGAATATCCACCTCACAAGGCCTCAGTCCCAAAATGATGACCAGAGACGCAGTGCCACAACACCTTTTGCCGATTCAGCAACTATACTTTGATTACGAAGCGTGTCTTCGTCTTTATTGACTTCATTCAAAATCGTCATTTTTCGTTTCTTGTTTTTTTTTCCTCGTCCTTTTTCTATTTGCGCCCCTGTATAGCACTAACTACATAAGAGGGATCTCTAATGATCATTTTCCTCGTATTAGGATCGACTAGTTCATTATCCTATGTTTTTTATTACCTTTATGCTATGTTTTTTTGCTAATTGCGGGCGTTTTCGTTTACGTAATTACGTAATTCTTGTTTACCAAATTTTCTAACAATAATAAAATGATTACAATACAAATCCGATTATTATTTCACAATACGTACTTTTATTTATTTAATACCTTTGAATCTTGAAGGTACACTATTTTCGTACGTATGGTCACTCTACAAGCCGCTCTCGGCGCGCGCGGCATTTCCAGTTCTCTTATCACGCGTTGGCTCCGCCCAATCGCCCAAAGCCGTTGACAATAGTCGTCGCCTTAACGATGAGAGATATATGATTGAGTTCTAGAGAAAAGTTGTAGAGCTTAGTAATGCCTACAAAAAAGTAAGGGAAATCATATGTCTAAATTTTGTATTTAAGTCACAAAAAGTAGTTTTTTATATTAAAAAAAATAATTTAAATCGTTAGGTCATGTTTATTGGTCATATTATCAACAATTATGAATTAATATCAAAATAAGTAAGTTTTCGTCTTAAGTGACAAAAGACTTTTCCCTTTTACTGCATATAATTTCCCTTTTACTGCATAAATGGTTAAAGAGATAAGACACTCACAAATAAGACACTCACAAGAAGATACTCACAAATAACGGTAATATATTCAAATTGGCATGCAAATACATACATACATATGCAGTAAAAATATAACCCTTTTTTGGCAGTCAGGAAATAAATCATAGCACTCAGTACTAACCGAACCACACTCATAATTTCATCACAAGTAAAACTTTTTACCGCCCAACGAAGTGGGCGGTAAAAATGCGTCGACGCTCATGCGTCGAGCTGAAAACGCGGACCATATCAGAGGAGGAAGCTGCATATTTACAAAAGACAATATAGAAGCTACAGAACTCACCGATGTAATAAAACTGTCCGTTGAGAAAAACATCGAGATTTCATAATCTCGATGGTTTTCTCAACGGACAGTTCCATTACATCGGTGAGTTCTGTAGCTTCTATATTGTCTTTTGTAAATGGGCAGCTATCTCCTCTGATATGGTTGGAATGGCAGAAGTGGCTTCTTAATTTGTGATTGTTGACGTGTAATAGCTTTATGTTTTCGATTGTCATCCAATGTTTGATTAAACATATCGTGTTTATTCTGGATAACTTCCAGGTTTAGGCATTTCTTTTCCAGTCCTGGAATGTTCAGATGCATCATATTTAAGCTACTCGTTTTTATTGTGGTCGGTTTCTTCCTTTTCTTAGAAATACCCGCGAATGGGCTGAGGTCTGATGTCATATTTCTCTTTTGGGCCTTTTGTCTCGAGAAATCCGGCAAAAGCGTCTACTATTAGGTTATTCATTTTTAGTTTTCCTGCATCGTTGAATTCTTTTCCGGACAATTTGTATTCCGTGTCTGCCAAGAAATCTGTTGCCCGTATAAAACTTGCGTGTTTGTATTCTGTCGTTATGTGGTACTGGTTTCGGTTCATCGAGGCATCTTTGTACCGAATTTCAAGTCTCTGCCTGGAATATTTCGAGATTGAAGTATGTCTAGCGCGCCTTCTGGTAGATCGATTTCAACTAAAACTACTGTTCGACTCTTGCCATGGCCGAATGATGCCCGCATACCAAATTTCAGCTCAATCGGATGAAGACACACAGAAGTGCGTCCACAATACTTTCCACGCCAGGAAAGTGAAATCGAGCTACCTATGGAATCATTTCTATTTATAATTAATTTATTAAATAAACAAATAAATAACTGAATAAATTATTCATCGAAACGCTTGCAAGGCTTATTGCAGAGTTTGAGCGACAAAAATCATGCTGTCAATTAAACGTGGGGATATTTTTTTGTCAATATGGAAAAGATTGCTTCTGTAAATACCTATTTTGAGGAGCTTGCACCTATTAGTGCCTGCGGATAAATCGTACCACTACAATTCTCGTATCATCTCAATAGCTGAATGGCTATGGACTCGAGTATGGTAGAAAACCATAGATAATAAACAATTCCCGTCTTTCGTGGCCTGCTAGAAAAATATTCGAAAGGTAGGGTTTTTCCTGAAATATTGCTAATATTTTTATTTATTTCGTATAATTCTACATATTCTCGTTTACAATATTTTCTACAATGCAACATGTAGGTACATTGAAAAACATTGCTTTCAAACTAGCAGTCTGGCTATATACGGGGTGAGTTTTAATTAACCGGCACACTCGAAAGGGGTGAATCAGTACGAGCAGATAAGCAAGTTTTATTAAAAATTTGTGGAAAAACATTTTTTTGAAAATTTGAAAGTTTTCTTTCTTGAAAAATAGCATAAAAAGCGCTGAGCACGATGCGCTATCGTAAAATAAAAAAATATTTAGCCATATTTTAATATCTATCGATGGTAAAATATGGCTAAATATCTTAGCGATATTTTACCTACCGATAGATGACGCAACGCGTCGAACGCTTGTAAACTTTTATTTCACGTCAACAGTCAAGTTCTTCAAATTTGTAAATTAGAAAAAAAAAAACAAAAATTAAAATTAAAATTAAAAAAAATAAAAAAAAATGTTTTCCCAATTTTTTAATCAAAAGTTTTCTAGTTGCTTGTGCCGATTCACCCATTTGAAGGATGCCGGTTAATGAAAACTCACCCCGTGTGTAGGGGTGAGTTTATATTAATTACATACGGGGTACGTAGGGCATACTGTACGGCATCTGAAGGACATCCACGCTGTTTCAACTTCGAGCTTTATTATGATATTTTTGTCAAAAACGCCAATGTCCCTAAATCGTACCAATGTGTTTTCTGGCACGTCAGGATTCACGGAAAAGCTGAACCAGAGAACCATCGTGAACATGTGCCATAAGTCACTACTGGATGTACGAACTACTCGTATATGCCGGTGATGATAAATCATAACCTTCATTTGTCACTTTACAATAAGTAGTTCTTGCATTTTTTAGGAACAAAAAAAGGGTAACTTACAACTAATGCTCGATTTCATAATACACTTTGAAGCATTTTTGGTAGTTTATTGGTTTTATTGCCTTTAATTTACTTAAAAAAACATTTTTTTGGTACCTCGCGGCGGATTGAAAAGCGCGAAGGGGTCGGGCTGGGAGCGCACCGCTAGATGCGCAAAAGCGCGACGCAATAGTGTTTTTTTTTACCCACAAGGCCTTTAGATGCCTTTTTGTGGAACCCGCCTTGTTGCCTATCGACAACATCTTCTAGGTGGGCATTTATAGCATCACCCAGTCAAACACTCAGGCGGTCACCCATCCCAGTATTGACCGCGCCCGACGCTGCTTAACTTCGATATCAACGAGAAGGATCGGTGTCAACGCGGCTACGGACGCTACGTTTTATTCAGTAACTAAAATGGTAATTTTTTACCAAAACGCGACCTAAAATTTAAAGATGCGGTTTTGGGGATCGCGGATTTTGATTCACCCATAGTTAAAATAAATAAAAAGGGGACAGGAAAGAAGATGGCCTTTTATTATTCTGAATCTAAATAAATAGCTCATTTAATATACTAATCTTTTAATATCCTGAAAAAACTCATCAGATCAATTCAAATCAAATCAAATCAAATCGCATTTATTGTCTTCAAAAAACTTTACATAGTTGTTTAGACATTTTATATAGCCGCTTAATGTTAAAATAACTTTAAAATGTATACTAAATATTTCATTAAAGACTAACCACATAATTGAGTTATATTAGATATTTATAACTACAGATAGTAATGAAATTATAATATTAAAATTAAATGGTCCTGTAAGTAAGAATTATAATTGATTATGGGAGACAATTAAAAATAATAGTAATAATATACACAGAAAGAAATGGTATCTTAGATCAAAGCAATATCCTATTGGTCAAGATAACCCGAGTTTGAGCATAGGAGGAAAACAATATTTTCTTCGAAAGAGTAAATTGTAGTTTCAATTATTTTGTCTTGTGTCAATAAAATATAGTGTCAAATTGAGACAAATGCGTGTCTTCTTGCAAGGAAGCATAAATTCTCATAGGAAGAACATACATTCTCCGTGTAAAACAAATGCTCTTTTCAATCCAAGAATATAAATTATAAAACGAAGAAAATGGTAGCGTATCCTAGAAATTTAGAAACATAGTAACCAAGAAAATTATTGTGTTTTTCCAAGATACTTATTGTGTTTGTCCAAGTAAATGATTGTATTTATTCAAGAAATTGTTGTGTTTGTTCAAGAAAATTATTGTTTTTTTTAAGAAAGTTATTGTGTTTATGCAAGAAAATTATTTCATTAGTCCAAGGAAATTATAGTATTTATATAAAAGCTTTATAGTATTTATCCGAGAAAATTATAGTATTTACCCAAGAAATATATCTGTTTAACCCAGAAATTAGTTTTGTTTATTCAATAAAATATTGTGTTTATCTAAGAAAATGATTTTATTAATCCAATAACTTGATAGTGTTTATCCAAGACTACCAAAATATCTTGATGCGACAATATTATTTTCTTATTGTCAGAATAGATTTTTCTTGACCTAATACTTTTTTTAATTTATTTCATCTTATACCTTTCTTAAATCAACACTAAAATATTGTTAATTGAAGAATATTCCTTTTGCTTGAACAAAGAGTAGATGTTGCAATTTACAAATGTATTTGACTGATGACCGGAAGTAATTTTTATAACGGTTGGATTTTTTTAAAGTGTTGGTTTCACCAAATCGAAAACGAGTGATATTTTTTTACGAGTTGGTGAAACAAATACTTTTTAATAAGTTAAGATCCAAATGCAATAAAAAAATATTTCCAGTCATCAGTCATTTACATTCGTAAATTGAAAAATCTACTCTGTTTTTTTTTGTTTTTTGAAAATCCTCCAAATGGCAATATTTTTACGTTGATTTAAGAAAGATGCAAAATGAAATGAATACTAAAATATATTAGGTTAGGAGAAATACATTCTGGCATTATTAAAATAATATTAAATTATATAATGAAATTATTCTAGCTGTGATGCTTTTCTAGCGAATGTCAATGAATTGGGTATAAAAACAAAAATCACAAATCACATAAGGATTCAGTTAATAAATAAACAATTTAATTGTAACCACTATTAAAATGAAATAAAGAAACTTAACACAAGACTTCACAATATTTTCAAGATTAATGTGGGTATTGCTATTATTGCTATGTTAATGCAAAAATTATGATTGTGTGATATGAAAATAAACAATGTATTACTTTAAAATAATGTGTATTAATTTGACATTAACGCAGGTATACAATATCAAGGAAATTAAAAAAAAACACACACACACACTTATATAAGGCCACAAAATATAACTAAAATAGCGGAAGACATTGTCCAGAAAATCATAACCGGTGTAGTTATGTTTGTTATGGTATTACAACTTTTTTGGTAATAAAAAAAATTACTTGACTGACAATGTAGAATGAACAATGAATAATAATTACTACTGCACATCCCGTCCTTTACTACTGCACATTTTCGACGTCCTCAGCAGTCTGAAAAAAGTAAAGATTACGTTGAACAGAATTATCAGAATGTTTTTTTTCCAGGCATGAAACGGTGTATATATATGTAAGTAGTAAACAGATGTTTGACTGTCGTTTGACCTGCGCATAATATTCTGAATACACTGTACACATTCTAAAAAAAATGATGAAAGAAAAATGTTTATTGTCAACTTTTTTATTTACCAATATTATGATTTTAATAAAACAGGTGCATATATGGTAGACAAAAGGTCTAGCTTAAAGCAGCGTCGACCTGGCCAGTATGAGCCAGGAACTAATTTTAAAAAAGTTCGACAAAATAATAATAAGTGACAATACAATAAGCTATTTGAACCAAATTTCAGAAAAATATAGAATAACTGTTTAAAAAAGTTATAGACAAACTACATTAAACACAAATTTAAAAAAGTACAAAAAAATAACATAATATACATCAAAACAACTGCACAGAAGAACTCGAAACTTCGAACTGCACAGCGATGTGACTCATCACCAGTCGCACCGGGAAGTCACTAAAAAAAAATAATTAAAAAAAAAACTTACTGAAACTTTAACTATTAATCCCTCGATAGCTTTAATTGTAGAGAACTTAACATTTTTAGAAAGTCTTCCTCGAGGTGGTAGAAGATGTCCCAGTGTTGTTATCTGTGCTGGAATGTCACCTGAAAGAAAATGTGAGAAAAATAAAATTAAATCATTGCATTGTATTCGCAAGCCGACTGTTCTTCTTACGATTACTCCATTTTCTGCAACAATTGGAAATTATTTTACATAAAAGTTATATAATTTGTAATATACATCGATGAATTCACTTTAGCTCTCATATTTTCGATAGAAAATTAACTTTTCAAACAAAATTAAAATTCCCCTTACTCCCCCTCCCTCCCCCCCTCATTAACAAGGGTGTTCTAAATAAATAATATTGCACTTAGGTTATATAGATATACATACGTAGTACTTACCAATAAAATTCGATACGACGGCTTCCGGAATGCTCCAAGAAGACAGCAGCAATCACTGCAGCAATGATGAAGTGTCAGCAACAGACTGTTCCATCTTCGTCCAATACAAACAAATTTGTATAGCCGTCGGCCAACACCAATAGAATTGTGATACTTGTTCACCTTCTGCGTTCGCCCGGCAGTGTTGCCAGACATATCACCCCATGCTTGGCTTGAAAAAATATACTCATTCCCTTAGTAGGTACAGTAGTTTTCCTTTGTTGCAAATAAAACAACTAGATAATTAAATCGTTTTATTATTGAAAAAGACGAAGTGTATATGTATATGGTATATATGCATGCATGCATACATTGACTTTTATTATTATTATTTATATATCACTATTATTTCTTTCATATATTCTTCTTATATACTCTTATATATGCTACATTCAATCTAATTAAACATCTTTGTAGTACTCCAATATGCTCACTCCTACATCCCTAAGGTTAGTTTGAGAAGAATGCTCAAGAGGCATTAAACTCGCCTATTTGTAACCTTTTTATTTGGTGTGCAATAAAGAATACATACATATATACAAGTGGGGACGAGGGAAGCGTTATTCGCAGTACAGGTTTTGGTGCAAAAATGTCAGGATATGCAGCAAAATGTCTTTCTATGTTCCATAGATTACGAAAAAGCATTTGACAGAGTGCAACATAATCGTCTTATTGCACTTCTGAACGACATCGGACTGGACAAGAAAGACATCCGTATAATACAAAATCTGTACTGGAATCAGCGCGCCACTGTCAGAGTTGAAGGGGAAGGATCCAAGGAAATTGACATTAAGAGGGGAGTGCGGCAGGGCATGCATGTCGCCGACTCTTTTTAACATCTACTCTGAAGCCATCATGACGGAAGCTCTGGAGGACTTGAACTGTCGCATTAAAATAAATTGCCGCCTCATCAACAACTTGAGGTATGCCGATGACACTGTTCTCATAGCATCTATATATACGGAAGCCGAGCTACAGGAGATTGTTGATCGAGTAAACGAGTGTAGTGTCAAAGCTGGTCTCAGGATGAATGTCACCAAGACTAAGTTTATGGTCATTTCTAACAATCCCAATATCCAACCTAGCGTATCTGTGGCGGGTCAAAAACTAGAACAAGTTGATAAATATAAATACCTTGGCACCTGATTTACACAAAACTGGGACTGTGAAGTAGAAATCAAAACTCGCATCGAAATTGCACGCAGCGCCATTGGAAAAATGAAAAAGGTTCTTCGCAATCGAAACCTGAAAATCTCACTTCGAATACGTCTTCTCCAGTGCTACGTCTGGTCCACACTTCTATGTAGGTGTGAGGCCTCGACTATTAAGGAAGATCTCAGAAAACGTATAGAAGCATTCGAGATGTCGATATCTTGAACTGAGAAAGTCACCAATGAGGAAGTTCTACTACGTGTAGGCCAAAAACGCAATCTTTTGCAGACCATCAAACAGCGCAAAGTTGCATACCTGGGTCACGTGTTTAGACACGACAGGTACCAACTTTTGCAACTCATTATGATGGGAAAAGTTGCAGGAAAGAGGAGACCTGGCCGTAGACGGAAATCTTGGTTGCGGAACATTCGAGAATGGACCGGGATTACAAGTGTCGCCGAATTGTTCGCCTGGCAAAGGACAAAAAGAAGTATGCAGAGCTGACTGCCAACCTTCACTAGTTTGAGAGGCACCCTAAGAAGAAGAAGAATTATTAAAAAACTACTTAGCTATGCCCGACCGCTTTAAAATTCGGCTTCGATTTCTTTCGACCGATTGGGATTAGTAGGTATATCTTGCTTGGTCATTAAAAAATTGCGAAAATGTCAGAATAACTAATACAAAGTAGTAAATTTTACGCTGTTTCCATGCTAAAGTGCAGTAAATCGCGTTTGACATGATATTATGACACTTTGGTAACTATTTATTGACAAAAACCTATAGGGTTTTGGTTATCTCGATATAAATAATAAAACTATCATCGCAGTTTCACTTGTATTTTTGAATTGTATATTTTTTCCACTTCTTTCGATTTTAGGGGTGGCAAATTTGGGGCCAAATTTTTTTATGTCTTACAGAAATTAATAACATTCATATTTATATACTTAAATGTCATTAGATCCACACAAACAATTCAACATGTAATATGTTTTTCCAATTAAATGAATTTTTATGACCAAAATGAGTGCATTGTCATCATCAACCCTTACGGAAAAAGCCCTTTTCTCTGAAGAAATGTATCCTAATGATTTAGAGACTGACTTTCTTTTGAAAGAATTTAGGTAAAACCAGATTCTGTGTTTGGAATGTCTGTGTGAAAGGTTTGTCTTCCTGTTCCTGAAAAAACATAATTTGCAAAACGTTTATCTAAACTTGCATATAGCAGTTCGCATGGCCTTATGTACACCAGTGACAAATTGTTCATATGGGGATGCTTTTCTTGCTTAAAACGGGTGAAGAATTATCTAACATCTACCTTAAGCCAAGAAAAACTAAACGCCTTAGCTCTTTTGTGCATAGAGTCAGAACTAATGAACAAGATTTCATACAATGATATAATTGATAATTTTGCGAATAGAAAATCGCGCAAAAAGGTATTGTAAAACTTTCATAACTTAATTAATTGAATTTCATCGTCATCATCAGCCGGATTGTTACCAGATAATTGAATATATTGTTTCTATACTATAAGAGCAATAACAATTATTTTATTACGTCTACCCAATGTACATTATTGTGTAAGTAGTATTAAGGCATATCTTACCCTGCCTTATTAGTAGTACTAGTACATTATTGAGATTTTATTAGCTCAGAAATATACCCAAAAACTATTCCTTGTGGAATCTTAACTAAATCGTTGGGTTGTAAAAATAATCAAGGAACTGACACATCGATCCCCTAGCTCACAATCATACTAATTACGGGGGGAATGTGGTGTAGTAAAGACGTTAGGACATAAATCATAAAGTTACAATTTCATTCACAAAAAAAAATATATATAATTGTGAACTAGGGTATCGAATTGTAGAGGTCGGTAGAGACGGAAACATTTTAATAGCCTACTCGCGGCTAATTGTATTGTATGTATTTGCAAAAATGTATTAGCCCAATACCTTAGATGAGATCGCAGAAGAGCCAGATCCGCCATCTTGTTTCAAAATGGCGGCAGCTCAAAGATAAAAAAAACATATCTTAACAACCATAGGTCCAAACTTGACATGATATATCGTTGGAAAGCTCTTGTTAACCCCTACATTTTTCTTTAAATTTATTTTTAATTTTTAAAAAAAAAAACATTTTTTTCAAATTTATTTAATAGCTTTATAATAGCTGGCCAAAGAAATCTACATTTAATGGGTGCGTGTAACCGATTTTTTTGGAAGGCAGTGGCTACGCGCCCGTCCAAATGAATAGTTCTTATATGTTCTAACCTAACCTAACGTGTTCGTTTGCCTTTCGCAATTACAGAAAGCATACGATAAGTGGACGGGCGCGATTAGCCACTGCGTTTTTGGAATGATCTGGAGGGATTTTGTATAACTGATCTGGTAACACTGACAAAACTAGCATTGGTACCTACAAGACTAACAAAAAAACAAAATTCTCGGGTCAAGACTCGCAAACATACGAATCTTGGGTCAAGACCTGTAACCATACGAGTCCTTGAGTCAAGACTGGCAATTTTGATTTTCTTGGTATGCATGGCATAACGCGTCCTTTAAATTTTGTGTATAACGGAAACCTAGATGTTTGCAATCTGGCAAGGATCATGCTATAGCTCTACGTGCTCAGTAGAAGCAGGGGCGGATCTATATAAGAACTTTTTGGTCTGCAGCCCGTGGCCCCGGGGGTATAAATGCCCCAGCCTCCATTGAAGACAATGGACAATATTGTAATTTTTAAAAATTCCTACGACAAAGTTGGCAACCCTGACATCAATTAAACCATATGCGCGCGGAAATCGAACGGCATAGGGGATTCCCCGTCGCTTGTTTTCAGGGTATTTATTCGCAAACGCATACAGTCATTCGCAGCTCACTAAGGCCGGCAATACACAATTACAGACATAGTGAAAAATAAAGTGTATTTATTACCCAAATATTACGTATAGTTACGAAGCTATGAACCTTGTGTAATGGACATTCAAATGACGCATCACGCATGCCAAGAAAATCTGAATTGCGAGTCATAACTCAAGATACGTACGTTTGTGAGTCTTGACCAAAGACTATTACGTGTACAAGTCTTGAGTCAAGACTAAAAAAAATAAAATTCTTGACCTAAAATTTGCTAATTTACAAGTCTTGAGTTTTATTCTTTTAGTCTTGACTCAAGACTGGATTCTGGGGTCAAATTTCGCAGCGTATGTACGTGTCTTGGGGCAAGACTAAAATAAAACTGTTTTCTTATATCAAGAGTTCTTTATTTTTGGCAATGCATAATTAAACTATTAATTTTATTTAAAATTTAGAAGTCTTAGTGTTTCTGGGTCCAAAGTATACATTCAAATAAAGGATAAATACGTAAATCAATTTCAATTTAAAATAAAAACAGATTTAAAAAAATGTACTTTATTTTATAAATATATACCACGGTCAGTCATATTAAATACTACGATGCTTGGTTTATTTAGTTCAGTCCTATTCCAAATATAATTTTTGTAAATAAATGAAATACAATTACATTTGTATTTTTAGGATTAACACTTGAAATATGTTTAAAAAAACACATTGTCCTTAAAAGACTTGCAGTTATATTCATTCCGATAAAAATACGTTATTACATTATATGGCATTACGAATTGACTTAATTATATACGTGCTTTCAAATCAATTCAGTTAGTATTTATACGATGAACACTCGAAAAGTGCTTAAAAAGAAAACAAACTTGTCTACCGAAAACTTATAGCGGTATCTATTTCGATAAAAATATTTTAGTAAATTAAGTGACGTAACAAATTGACTTTAGAATATATGTGCTTTCAAATCAATTCAGTTGGTGATTCTAGGATAAACACTCGAAATGTCTTTAATAAAGAAAACACATTTTTACAATGAAAATTGGCAGTGATATTTATTTCGATAAAAATACGGTATTAAATTTAAAGACGCAAGGAATTGACTTAAGAATATATATATGCTTTCAAATCAATTCAGTTGGTGATTCTAGGAAGAACACTCGTAACGTCTTTAATAAAAAAACACATTTGTCTAACAAAGATTTGTAATGATATTTATTTCGATAATAATACGTTATTAAATTAAGTGACATAAGGAATTGACTTAAGAATCAATGTGCTTTCAAATCAATTCAGTTGGTGATTCTAGGATGAACACTCGAAATGTTTTTAATAAAAAAAAACACATTTGTCTAAGGAAGACTTGCAGCGATATTTATTTCGATTAAAATACGTTATTAAATTAAGTGACGTAAGGAATTGACTTAAGAATCTATGTGCTGTCAAATCAATTAATTTGGTTATTCTGGGAAGAACACTCAAAATGTATTAAATAAAAAAAAACACATTTGTCAAACGAAGACTTGCAATGATATTTATTTTGATAAAAATATGTTATTAAATTAAGTAATATAAAGAATTTACTTGAGAATATATTCTTGGTTTTAGAAAAAATATTAAAACCAATTTTGCATTCATGCAAACGTATCGCATGTGTTGGTTCGAGTATATTGACTTAGTCTAAGAAAATATATACTTAAAATAACGAAATTTTTGAAACTAATATTACATTGATACAAAAAACTCACGTTTGTCGATTCAAAAATACTGACTTCCTCTAAGAAAATATCTACTTAAAATAACACTATAAACTTAAAACTTTCGCGAGTCTCAATTTGAGAAATCGTTTCTTTCTGTGTAATAATCAATAAAATGGTACAAATGTCAAGTTAAATAAAAAAAAATCGAGATGGAAATTGTCAGTAATCTAATTATAATTCGTTAATATTATATCATTCTCTCTCAATAAGGTAGCCTTTTAATTTCGATTTAAATTGGGTGGTATTTCCGTTTCTACATATACTTTTGATATTCTCAGGCAGTTTATTGTAACACGCCATTCCAACGTAATTTGGATCCCTTTTGAATAATTCCAGAGATGGACGGGGTAATGCTAAATTGTGCCTACATCTGGTGAAATGCGAGTGAATTTCTTTTTGGGTCTTCATTTTTCCTATGTTTTTTAATATTAATTTTATGCATTCAAATATGTATAGTGATGGTAGCGTTAGAATACTGAGATTTTTGAAGTGACCACGACATGATTTATTATGTTTAAGGTTTATCAATATTCTTATGGCTCGTTTTTGGAGAGAGAAAATATGTTGCCTTAAAACTACTGTACACTGTGTCCAGAAGGGAATCCCGTAACGAAGAATTGACTCGAAATAGGCAAAGTATATTATTTTGGTGTGTTTAACACTGATTAGTTTCCTTATTTGCCTTAGTAAGAAACAGGCGCTGGATAGTCTGTCGCTTAATTCCTCTCCGTGAGCATTCCACCTTAAATTTTCATCTAAAACTAAGCCCAGAAATTTATGGCTTTTAATATTGGCTACTGTGTTTGCACCGATAATTAAATTTTGACTGTTTATAACCTTATTTTTTCTACAAGATAGGAAGATGGATACTGTCTTGGATGTGTTAAGAGACAGATTATTTTTCTCGAACCAGGTATTCAACAGAGCCAATTCATGGTTTAACGTTTTCACTACATTCTCTATTTTGGCATCTGCAAAGCTTATGCTGGTGTCATCTGCATACAAAGTTATATTTGAGTGAGCTACTATAGATGGGAGATCATTAATATATAGAATGAAAAGGGTCGGTCCCAGGATGCTTCCCTGAGGAACACCGCTCTTCGTTTCACACTCATCGGAAATGGTTCTCTTCAATACGCCACCTGTGCAGTCGTCTAATTGTACAACTTGTTTTCTTTTTGAGAGATAGCTGCTGAACCATTTTAAGCTATTTCCTCGGATTCCATATCTGTCGAGTTTAGTTAGCAGTGTTTGATGGTCTACCATATCGAACGGTTTTGATAAATCGCAAAATACGGTACTTGAATAAATTTTCTTGTCCATGTCATTGTACATTTTTCTCAGAACGTTGTTCAGTGTATCGATTGTACCTTTATTTCTTCTGAAACCGAACTGAGATTTTGTTAGGATATTTTTATTTTCTATGTATTTTAACAACCTTGAATTTACTATTTTTTCAAGCACTTTGGAAAAAACATGTAGCAACGCTATTGGTCTGTAGTTGTTTATTTCAGTTTTTGGACCTTTTTTATGTATAGGAATAATTTTAGCAATTTTGAATTGATCTGGGAAAATTCCATCTCGGAGAGATATATTGAATATATAGGCTAATTTGTCAACTATAAACGGAAGTGTCAATTTTACCATGTCTATTGCGATATCGTCAATTCCTGAGGATTTTTTATTTTTCATGGAATTCACTATTTTTGTTATTTCAACAACATCAGTTGGCTGCATGAAGGAAATATGTCTGCTGTAAGGTATATTGTGCCCACCTGTAGATTGTTCTGTGAGGTGTTTGATTGAGATATTTGACCGATTTGGGAAAAGAAAGTGTTGAACATATTCGCTACTTCTGTTTGATCTTCGACCGTATGGCCCTTTCGGTTAAGAGTAATGTTAGAGTAGCACTTTTTTCCTTTGCCCATTTTATCATTTACAAGCTGCCATAATGCTTTTGAATTATTTTTCAAATTTAATATTTCATTTCGGATTAGATTTCTTTTGGCATTCCTAACCACTCGCCTATATATTTTCTCGTATTTATTTATAAATTTCATAACAAAATCATCGCATTTAAACTTTCGTATAAAACTTAAAAGTATAAAAAAAAAATAAAAGTCAGTGGTTCACCTAGGGGTTGGCCAGACTGCCTAGCGACGATGCGCTGGCTGTGCAAGCCAGTGCACGGGCTGGTGAGATGAGGCAAGGTGAGATGGGCGGTGGGTTAGCGGAAGGGGGAGGGGGGGGAGGGGGGTTATGAATTACTTTTGTAAAAACATCTATTTGCCGGTTTAATCTAGAATTTTCATTCTTTGTCATATTAATATAATAATTTTGACAAATTTTACTGCCAGTAAAAAATAAAATGCAGACTCGTTAATAACGGACTGATTCAATGTTCTCGTATCTTAATTCATATTTACATTCAACGGAGTCTTATATTCTAAGAAATTACTAATTATCGAAATAACAATAAAAACAGATATTAAACATGAAAATTTTCGCCTGTTGCGCTTTTCTTGCTATCGCTGATAATAAAATCAATTATTGGCGTCGGTATATTTTCTTCCATCTTATGTCGAATTCGATAACCTGAGCATTTTATCCAATATACTACATATTTTTTCCTTACTCAAGCATATGCGTACCTACCTCTAATTAGGTTCGCAAAGTCATTTCTATTACGCTAGCGCATATTTTTTTTTTTGAATAAGGGGACGGGCATTGGAGGCTCTATGCATAAATGTCATACGATGTCTCACCCTCTTTCGATCGATAGCCCTCCCCGGCTCCGTTCGCGTAATTACTCAGGGTTTTAATTCTGATTATTGGCTAATGAACAACCTTTAGTGACGTAACTAGCTCAGGGGTGGGGGTTGCAGGGGGCCCCGTGCCAAAAGCTTTTTGGCAATATACCTACAATAAGTTTAAAAAATACTCACTATTACTCGGGAGCTTTGAATTTATTTTTAATGCACTATTAATATTTTTGCATAATTATTTATGTGATATAAATAATTTCCAAACTGACTAATTACAAAAGGAAAACGATTAAAGAGAGAAAGAACCTGCCAAAAAATACATTTATACCTTTGACAAATGAATTTAACAAATTTAAAAAAAAAACAATGGAATAAATTAATGGCTATCGTCGTAATATTGTATTTAAAACAGCCATAAATTTCATAGGAATCGGAAATGAATCGGAACCAAGCCATTGTATGATAAATGTATTCATTTCCAATACAACCGTAACAATTGTGTAGGAATTAATCCTAAACTAGTTACTCAATTTAGCCAAGAGATGATATACAATATATAACTTTAAACTTACCAATTAACAAAAACAAAGACTATATCATAACAGTTTACAACAAAACAACTGACAATAAATGTGTATTAAATGGTTAGATACGATGCTATGTATTTTCAAGATTTTTAAGAAGTCGTTATGAGCATACATGTTAATTTTAAGGAGATAAACTCGGATCGATCTCTTGAAAATATGATGTTTTTAATCGCTTTTAATCTTTCAGGCAATTTATCAAAAAGTTTTAGGCCTATGTATCGACTAGTCGCCTGGAACTTGGCAGTACGTTCTACGAACGGTTGGAGATACTGGGTTTTATTCCTGGTGTCATGCCGATGTACTTCCTCGTGGGATATGGCCGAGCTCTTATTGCAATAAAATTCGCATAGAGCTTATGAGCAAAAATCGCATATACGGTCATTATCCCAAGTTTTTGGAAGTGTTCACGACATGACTGCCGTGGACCAATACCCACTATCGCACGTATGGCTCTTTTCTGGATAGTGAATACACTGTTGAATGGCGCTGCAGTACCCCATAAACGAATACCATAGCGCAGGTGTGACTCGACTAGCGCGTAATAGGCCGATATTACTTCAGTTCTCTCCGTACAACTTCTGATGCGTAATAGAGCATAGCATACTGCAGTAAGTTTAGGTAGATTCGGGTAGAGATTATTGTCGATTCCTTCGGGGGTTCGACAGGGCACGCACCTTGGACCGCTACTATTTAACGCTTTATATCTCTGATGTCGGAACCTGCATCCAATGTATGGTTTCGGAGAGCAACGCGGTTGAATGCCTCGGAGCTGAAGAAGATGGAACGGCAGGCCATGTGAAAAGACGGGATGCGTACAGCTGTCATTCTCCACGGCATGGTCTTCAAAGCGTCGGTGGTTCCTCGTGACTTCGATTAATGGTGAATCCAGTATTAAGTAAGGATAAAATGGAATGGACGCCTGTCATAATGTTTATACCAAATTTGTGAATCAATAAAAAGGGGCCTATTATTTGAATCTTGATTTTATTCCATCACCCTTTTAAGTTGCGGGATATAGAATGTGCTACTCGTGTTTTACGAATACCTACATTCACTTTATCATTTAAAGTTACACACAACTGCGACCACCTCACGTTACGTAGACGCAGAATATTCGCCATAAAACAATATGCCAAACCAGAAACATGATTAGCATAAGTATAACTGATGATTTGGCTAAATGTCTATATTATTAATGCGACTACATTATTAATTTGACTTAATTTCAATATACTCTGCGTAATTTTCATAAGATAGAGACGATCAATAAATAAAAATTTAATGAAACGTAGCTTTTTATGTAACATTTATAGTTTACACATTTGTAAGTATATCTTTTAATTTGATTATGCGATGTAATGTTTACGATAGAGCCCCCTCCATAAGACGCATTGAAGTATATTTTTGAGATATCTGTGAAATATTATCTAATTATTCCTCGAACGAGACATGCAGGTTTAAAAACGAACTTGACAGACGTCTCACAGACGAAAGGCGTTATGCTTCTCTTATTTGGAAGTAGATTGAACGGGCTTATGAAGAAATAGGTGTGTTTCGCCGATTTATTAGCAGCCTAGATACCAGCATTGATTATATAGTGAAAATCAATGATACCAGTCGAAACTTTCAGTCTCGAAAGTGAAAATCGAAGAATGCAAGATTCAGTCAATTTGTTGCTAAGAAATTATAATTTGTCACTTCATTCTTACATATCCAAGATGCGATAGGAATATTGGCGGGTCATTTCCTTTCTAGATAATTGGTAACGCGGTTTGAGGTTCTTCTTCGTCAAAGACTTCAGAACATCTTAAATCTCTAATCTGATTAATAGTACAACTTCAAACATCGACCGAGCAGGCTGACTCTCAGATGTGTACACCACTCGGGGCATTATTATTTTGGACACTTACTTAATATCTTGGATCCCATATCTCTAACGATAGAAGCCACTACCGGAAATAAACGAAGTATTGCAGTGGCTCATAATCCAAGACTTGGCTTATCTGGAACGACCAAAGCATCACCATAAACACCAATATCCGTTTAGTTAGGGCGCTAGTTTTCCCTCATTTCTTTACGGCGTGGAGATTCAAGCGAGAGAGACAGCGAATTCTTGGAATAATTGGAAATGTGGATCTGAATCCAGGGGATTCGGAGCCACATTTCCAATTAGCTGAGCGAAACGCACAATTCTATCCACTGCAATAGTAACAATAAAAGTCTTTATTTGACTCGCAATTAAATGTTATTCCCTGTAATAAAAATAATAAAAATCTTTATTTGCACTTGAAATTAAATTACAAAACGAGGCGAGCTTATCACCATATGGCAAAATCTTGTCGCTAACCTAATTATAGTGGTACATCAACCGTGTGGAAATAAACTAGTGACGTATAAACACGTTTATATGTCTGTTTAAAATACAGACAAACTACTATATAGTTAAAAACAGAAACACTCGAGGACAAGGAAAAGGGAACGGAAGGATAGAGAAAGGGAAGAACTGGTTACTTCATAGAGAGATAGCATTATTTGGGGTGAATTTTAAATAATTCTAAAAAAGAGTTTTTTATATTTGCTGTGCAAATATAAAAAACTCTATATTTGCTGTGATATAATTCCAGAGTCTTGCGCCATGGACACTGAAAGAGTAGGAGTAGGAATTAGTATAATGGTGAGAAATTTTGTGTAGATTATCAGAGGCCGAGAGAAGGCGATAGAGAAGAGCGAGTATATGAAAGTTTCTCCTCTGGCGTATTAGTGACAACTTTAACTGTGCCCTATATTCGGATGTTGCGTAGGTAGACCGAAGGTGATCCGTTATGAACGTATTCTCTCTCGGCTCAAAGTAACAGTCCGGCTCGGTCGTATAGGCAGAAGGTGACGGACATCCCTTTAAATGTCGAAGGTAAAAGGAGCAAAAGGTTGATCCCGTGGAGTATCAAAATTGCAGACGACACCGGTAGAGAGGATGGCAACGGCCATCCTATGTATTGGTGGCCTCTGTCATCCTATGTAACGGACAGAGGCCGTCGGTTCGATGGCGATAGTATCGGACAGAAGAAAGGTGAGGTGAGAAGTGCCCCACAGTAGGTCGAACGGGTCTAGGAGGCCCAGGAGGCGTCTCGGTGGTGTATTTGCGCGTGCACGTTGGCGCGCGACCGACGCCGCGCCGCCACCACTACAGCGACAGCGCGATGCCGTAAGGGGCGAGCGACCGAAGCGAGCGCCTGAAACATCTGCCTCGAGTTCTCACGCTCCTATCAATGGGCCCTCTTCTCGGTCGCACGCACACACTCGCCGCGCGCTACTCGCTACTCGCTCGACCGCCCCGCGCCGTTTTCTTATCGAGAAGTGCTTTTTTGTGGAAAGTTTTTGCTCCTCCCCGCCACACTTCCCTTCCGTCGCCTTCGCTTCGTCACAATCGCAATCACAATCGATGCACAGACAACTCCTTCGATCGACAATAATAATAACTCGTTGCGGCAAATGCCTAAATTCCTCAGTCGTCGCGGCGGCCTCCGCGCCATTGTTCGACGTCCAGCAGGACTCGCAGCCACCGCACGCGCATGCAGATCCTTTCAATGCGAAACCCATTCTCTGCTTCGTCGCCTCATATTTAAAATGAATGCATGCCTGAGTAAACATCACAGAAAGATTACTACATCAAAAAATGTGACGTGGGTTACAAAAAGAGCCCAAATTAAGACAATAACAAATGAAAATGTTCATGAAACTGTATGGATTTTATAAACTAAGTTAATTATAAATTTGTTAGTGCACTTGACACATGTTTATATCGAAAATATGCAATACATTTTACGTACTTTAAAGTAATAATAATAATAATAATCAATATGAGATTTGTACATAACTTACGCACCTAACAAAAATAAAGGTGATTAGGTCATCTATATAGAATAGGCGATTAGGTCATCTAAACAACGGTGGTTGCAACATCGTTGAAACGTCGGGTGCTACAAAATTCCCCGGGGTAAATACGTTTTTAAACCTTTTTATAATGTCAAACAACCACGATAGTCCTCGATTTTATAGATAAGTACCTATCCTATGTTCAAAAGAGAAATAAACATAATAGTTTTAAAAAAAAACACTAAAAACACGCTTTTATAAATGCACGTAAAAACCACATCATCAGACCTTGAAACCTTATCGTGGTCAAAGTTCATTCCAAGACTTTTCTAACAAGTCCAAACACAGCTATGATACGATTTCCATCATGAAGTTTCAGTTCATATCTTCCGACTCCATCATCAGATCAGTTCGACAGTACCATATTATTGTATTGTCATCAGAACTACATACAGCTGCCAATTTTCATGACGATACGATCCTTGGAAGATGGTTAAATTAGTTACCTTAGATTCCATTACATAGTTACATACAGGTCGACCTAATAAAAGCGTGTTAAAAACTGAAGTCGTTAAATATACGATCCCTGATAATAACAACACACGTTTTTTAGTGCAATAACTATCTATTTTATTACATTAAAAAAGAAATAATCTCATGTTGTCATCTTAGTAGTGAATGTTTTCAGTTCTATCATAATAATAATAATAAACTCTTTATTTGCACTTAATTCATATACAAAAAGGCGAGCTTATTGCCACATGGCAATGTCTTACAACTAACCTCAATAAATTAAGTTCATATTACGACATTTTATATTAATATTTATTTCCATGACCATGCTATATCAATATTATAAATATAATTATAAGTTTAATTTGCATTCGCTTATCTATTTTCTATTTTATCATATTTTGTATTTTTCATTTTAATATTATGAGCACATGAATAAATCTTTGCCATACATAGAGTTTTCCTTGGTACGGGCTATGGCCTAGTTAGGCAGATTCTGCAACTAATACGATTGTAAATTTATGTTTTTGAATGAATAAAATTATTATTATTATTATTATTATTATATTGAATGTTTTTAGTTCGAAAGGATAAACATACATCCCTATTATCTGTTTGTACCTAGGAAGTCTATTTTTATTTTCATTCTGTCAGAACTAAAATTCTGTAGAATTTCTATGTTTATTAGTTCACTCTACAATTTTAAAATTCTGTGAGTGAAAACAAAAATCTTTCAGATAAAAGTGATTTTCTCGAAAGAGAGTATTTGGACTGGTGTCCGTTTTGAACTCAGGTGGGTACTACTACCGATATGAGAACCCACTTATCGCGTCGCGGTCCCCTCCGCAAAACCTCTCACATACCCACTACAAAAGTAGTGTGGCGTCAAGTGCCATTAATTTATTCGTAAGTAACGAGGCCTGCTTCTGCGAGACTTTTGCTCGTTCGCTTTGATAACTCTCTTTATTCATAGACTAAGTACTCAAATCATGGCGACAACGCAAATAAGCAGAAGTCTTGCTTTCCTTACATTCATTTCCTAGCATTGATTTTATAGTTAAAATCAATGATATTAGCATTGAATTACACTATAAAATCAATGATATTAGTATTGCATATCTGTCCATTTACGGGATCATAAACGTAAGTCAAACGCATTTAAGTTATACAGGTATAAACCTTAGTTAAGTAATATGACGTAAACGATAATAATACTATCTATGTATATAATTGCTACATAATTTTCAGTAAGCTCAGTACATATTCGCTAAGTTTAGTGGTAAATAATGTAATTGGGTTTATGTATGGGCTTCTGGTCCTTTTAAACATAAAGTGATAGGCTTTTACTTTTCTCCTTAAAGTGACAATACACCAAAATATGCCAGGTTTAAGAAATAAAACTGGACGCTAGCCTGGAACTTGAAAATCAAAGGGCAAACATATTTTGTATCAGTGAATCGCGGTTTAATAAAAGTGACAAAAAAATACTAATCTGGATTTACACACGCTAGTTGTTTTACGACAATTAACCATATTAGGGGCGAATATTTAATCATTATCTCAGCATACATTATCTGCCTCTATAGAAGTGCGCACTTACATTTTCAGACGTTTGTAAATTTCTTAGAATCAGCATTAGATAAACTAGCGAGGAGTTTTTCTACCGGAAGTGGTGATCTTAATACCAACTTGCGCGAATTTTAATACAACGCGGCGAAATGTAATCAGGGCGATGCTTTATTGGATATGTGTCTCTTATGATCACAAATATCGACTTCCGCTAGCAGTAGTAAATATGTATATAGATAATATTTTCACTAGCTCCTTCGCCACGTTTGCTGCCGGCTGTCAGATCATAGTGGACAGATGATCACCCTGAAGTGTCATAATATGGAAAAAAAATATGTACACTCTATGTACAAAATATGTACAAATATAGTAGAAAAGTAACAACAACGAGCCCTGACGACTTTCAGACAGCATTCATTGAAATAATTTCTTGTTTTTCACAGACAGTCCATAACAAGGAAACCATGACTTTAAAAGTGGTATTTGTCAGCGCCGAATAGCTCAGTTCCAATATAAGGCAGTCAACTCGAAAGAAAATAAACAAAATATCGAGTTGGGGAGATTGATTTTGAGACTGATTCAGAATGAATTTTGAGAGAGTTCAAAACGAAATCCGATTTCGATGTTTTTCTCGGAGTATCAATTGAAGGTTAGCTCAGCGTCCTTCTCTAACAAACTTTGCAACTCATTGGCCTTCTTGCATGTGTCTAATAGTAATGACTGATCTCATGAATAATGATGTAAGTTTTTTTGTGATTTGTAGTGCCCGCGAGAAGTGAGCAGCGCTGTATAAAAATGCAAATAGCCGTAAGTAATGAGTGGGAGGAGGGGGAGATAAGGGGGGGGGGGGGGGGGGAAGCAAGTCGGTGGCGCACAATCGGCGCGTGCATAATTCATCGGCATTCGCTGAGAAAGAGTCAACCTTTCGGACTGAGTGAGTGAGTCGAGCGCTCATTGTTTGGAGAGTGGCGCGATGGCGTCTGTCGCCCGTTCCGGTCGCGCGACTCCACCGCCTCATTTAAGGACACGCCGCGCCGACACGACCAATTAAAACCAAACCCACCAATTTACGCTCTTCCATAATTGACCATTTTTACTAATTTACCTCCCGAGATACTTCATCCCCCCCCCCCCCCCCCCACGCAGAGGCCACAATCCATAAGACAATCACCCAAATTGGCTGCTTTAATAATAAATGCATTCACTAAATATGCTACAATTACGATCGCGTGAACAGATGGCTCCCTATCAAAATAAAGAACAAGTTTGACCCGACCTAACCGCAGCGATTCTCACATCATGCACACTTGCTCAGTTATAGTTTCATTTTACTTGCTCAGCTGTAGTTTCATTTTACTTGTTCAGTTGTAGTTTCACCCTTTCAGTTATAGTTTCATTTTATGTGTTAGCTATCATCTTCTTCATGTGTCCGAGTCATATTCCATCGCATTCAATGAAATATGTAGATTCAATGAAAGTGTACCATATTAAATACCATATTAAGTACCATGTACCATGTACATGCCTAAATGGTCATTTGCACATCACTGATTTATCTAAGTACTCTTTTAAATTACTGGGTTTCATTATTCGACACCTAAAGCATTTTCACAATGTCCGGGTTTATGCACACATTGTATAATTCAATTGTGAGAAGTAGATTGGAAACGAATGCAGTTATATGGAATCCACATGAGGATCTTTATATCACCATGCTGGAAAAAAATCAAATATGTTTTTTACGCTTTGTATATTTCATTAAAATACGGTTATTATCCCTACTTATACCCTACTATTTTTTACTAGGCATGGTGGGCTATAATTCCCTTAAATTGTGCAGAGAAATGCTCACCATGGCCTACGTTTTTAAGCTGGTCCGGGGCAAAGTTGATGATCCTAGCATGCTAGCGAAGATTTATCTCTTTGTTCCGGATAACTACATTCGAGCTCGGTCACATACTCTATTAGCGGAGCCGTCCTCGCGTCGATGGAGTCTCCTTACGCGTGTCTTGCGACACATAAATGCGATATGTTAGACAGCGTCCACGGAGCACTGGTTAGCTGCTCCGTGACAGCGTCAAACCTGGATATTTTTACTGCGAGCCCACATCTCTTCAAGGTATGGGCATTGCACTAAGTAGGTACCTGTTTATGCTAAAATAAAATCGAATGTTTTGTTATTGTTTTTTAATTAATTTTGTTACTCTTACTATTTTTAACGTTTCAGCTTGCATATTTATTGCTTTTTATATTTATGTATATTACATCTCAGCGAATTGGTGTGTACTGGAATGTTGATTTGTAAATAAATAAATAATGTAGATAGATTAATCAAACAACGAATTAAACATGAGCAGTCTGTAAGGTATTTTATGTTATAAGCATTTTATCCATTTTATGTTATAGCACAATAATATATCCATTTTATGTTATAAAATGGATATATTATTAGCAAAAGTAGGTACTTATACATTCAATCGTCGATACTTAATTCCGGCTATATTAATTCGAAAATATGCCATAGATAGGTATGTAGTACTAAAACCAAAGTTTTTTGATAGTTAAAAAAATGTACAGAATATATTTTTAAAGATTTTGTAATATACATACAAATCTAAAATATGTATAAAAGTCCAGGTAAAGCCAAAAAAGAAATGTCATGATAGATAAATAAATAAAATAAATCTTTTAGAACAAAAATAAAAAAAGACATTATTTTTTATCAAAATTAATAAAAACTATAATAATTTTCTTTTAATTAAATATGTAGTAGGTTTTCCTAATAATTGTACAAATTCAATTTTCCTAATAATTGTAAGAAAAATTTTCAAGTTCAAAAATTATCAAATTCAAAACCTTTTTAAAATATAGCCCCGAATTGCAAATAATCTATAAATCTAGTTAAATAGTCATTATAGTTTTATAGTCATTACAGTATTTTTTAATGATTCGTTAATAAATTTAGTAAAAGTGTAAATAATTTAATTTACATCTTCTTTTTTATATTGTATTTTCAAAATCTAAAAAATCGTCAAGGCTATAGGCGATTAAAAAATCTTTCATTTTATTATAAAATTTTTCACGATGCAGTGATTTAACAGATTAGTAGAACATAAATTGAATCCGGTATTTCGTTGAATAATATTTTACAATTGTTGTTACTATTTGTTGTTTGTTACTATTTAAATATGATTTAGTTTGTTACTATGTAAGTTACTGTTTGCACTATTTAAGTATGATTTCTGTCTCGTAGTGTGCTTATGTACATCACCGACTATTCGAGGTCGTGTTGGATGTTATATAAGTGAGCACAAACTTCCATCTTATCGGGGCAAGGCAGAGTTAGTATTATCAACTCTTCAACGTATTTCCTGCAGCCATCGCCACTTCTAATATCTGCACATGCAACAATCCCCAATCACTTTTTTGCATTTTAAATCCCTGGTTAAAATCAGTACGATCCTCCTTTATGACCATTCCATATTTGCAAGGAGTAGGCATGTTCATTGTTCACGCATAATAGAGGTGATCGCGGTGCCCTTGTTCGGCGAGTTTTTAATCGCCTTTGGGGCGTCATAAAAACGAGCCAATTTGGATTGATTACCTTCTATTATATGCTTCTTCCGATTTAAATGGAAGTAGTGACAAAGTATTTCGCTGCTGTCACTTCCCGGTCTGCATAATTAAATGCCAATGTGATATCTACTAAATATATTTTTAGTAGGGATGATATTGCATAGCTTTTTTTAATTTACTTTGTTGCATTTTTTTTAGCAAGAGTACGATATCAGAAAGTGCGCTATTTATTTAGTTAATAATAAATACTAACATGTAGGTATCTAAAACCAATGTTATACCTACCTATTTAATTAGGGTAAGCTAAAGAACGAACGTGGGATAACCACCAAAAAATCTAAAATATTTGTAATCTTCTTCCTCAAAAATCTGAATCTTATTTTAAGTGGATTTATTTTTTCTCTGATTGTTATGATAAGGAGATTACATTAATATAAAATAAGTGTCTTTGATTTTTTTCACTAGGTAGATTCTAGCTCTGGGAGGTACCTATTTAATTTGAGTTCAAACTTCAGAATTTAGAACGGCGACGTGTGCATAGAATAACTACTATCTACCGTATGATGATTATGATAGATAACTTGTACGATACATAACTGATGTCATGCAATTAATGTTACCATGATGAAATAATAAGTTTTGGTTCCTGTCATACCCAGGGGCAGAGTCCGAGTTGCGTCGAACCGATTATTTTTATTTTTTTCTGTTCATAAGTCGATAGGCGTAATAGCAATTCCGTAGCGATCTGTGAGTAAGTATTCACCCAACCATTCCATTCCATTAATGACATGGGAGAATTAACAGGTGTGCGTGCGGCGCGTAGTAATAATGACGGGGGGACGGAGGAGGGAGGGGGGTTGTCTTTGGGGGCTGCGTGCGAGCACACGTGTGCGAGATCCAAGCGTGGGAAAGACTCGCGAGAGACGAGACGAGCCACGGAGAGTCACTCACCACTACTGGCGCACGACCCGCACAGCATACATGTAATGCCCCAGCGCGCGACAGACACGTGGATAGCAAACGTCATAAGCGCGCGCCAAAACTAACGCCTTTGGACATCGGACACAGGCTGGAGTAGCTACCGACTCTAATGCTGGCATTCCCACACCTCTTTAATCTTTTTTTATTATTTTATTTTATTCGGAAATCCTATAGTAATGGGAATGAGCATAATAAAATTAGCAAAATAGGTAAGGTCAGCCCACGACTGGTTCCACATATTACATAAACAGCATTCCAGACTTAATTCTATAATGAGTATAACAACATAAGATATAAATTACAAAATTCAATATGATAAAGGGATGCTGTGCTTTTATCTTAAAATAGTATTTTTTTTTTAAATTATTCTATTTTGTATACGCCATATATATCTTAATACTATAAAAATATAATAACTCTTGTAAATACCATTAGACTTAAGTATAAACTTCTCAACCCAGAATTAACAACGTTTTATTTCGTAAAAGTAAGCATATCAAGCTTTTTTATTTTAATTTAATGACTGATTGATAACGAACACAACATCCTTTTTTGTATATTTTTTAAATAATGGATGCATTCGAAATGTTCAAATATTTCGAACCATCATACTATATTTAAGAATCTAAATTCGACGATTTTGTGCTTTCATTTCAATTCAACTCTGTTGTAGATATTTTATTTTGAAAAAGAATGAGCCTGGTTTTTAGGTTGGATGGATGAAGGGTTGAATTACAATGGTCTGATCTCTTAAATGATCTCAGTAAAAAAATGTGCAGTGCCTTATTTGTCATTACAAAGATAAACTTGAAGCGATTTAAAAGTGTGTGACATTGTTAGAATCGTTATGTCATCTCGAGTGTCATAGGGTAGCTAAACTGTCCAAATGAAAAAAATACTTGTCTAAATGTCCAAATGTAAATAAATTGAAACAAGTATATCGTGTTTAGTGTCAAATAAATGTCTGATTGAGTACATTCTGGAAATATAAATCTATATATATATGTATATGGATTATAAATACCTACCTACAATAGTTCACTTTCTGTAACAGAAGTCGCGTTTTTTAATTCTTTTTAATATATTTACTCTACTTTATGGATTCAATGCCTTTATTGTTTTATAGCGGTTTCCATCGATTTTTCGTCAAAGCAATCACGATTTATTATAAAGTCACTAGACTTTCATGTAGCTACAGATTCTTTTTCATAATTTTATAACACTCACTTTTTGTATAAAATAAGTTCCTATTTAAAACGGCAGAAATACTTGACAACCTGCGAATCGGCCCTGTACTTTTATCTCAGTTGTGCAAAGTTTAGTAGGTATAGTAAAAACTGAAGTAGGTATATAGGAAAACAATTAATATGATTGCGTTTCATTTCTCGGCGTTTCATTTCTCTTGGGTAGTTTAACCAAATCCTTTGTGATTGAGATGTTTAGAAAATCTATCGTATCGTCAATAAGCGATGGTGAGTATTTGAATAAATGAATATATTTTTAAAATGGCGCTAGGAATGTGAATTGATGACATCCGTCGACATTATCGAACTGGATCTCGTAGCGGTTTGATCGGAGCAAATTATCGTTTCTATAAGTAGTATTATTGTGAGAAAAGAAATTATTAACGTTAGAAATAAATAAGGAAGCGGTTAAGTGGGGCGGGCCAATTATTTTTAAAGGAAAAGTGCAAATTTGGAATTATATTTTGTTTTTCATTACATTTTTGACCTAATAATTCAACTCTAATATATAATCTAATTTTATAATTCTGAACAGAATTCAGCAACGTGATAAAGAGTGGCTTCATGAGCAATAATCGTCGTCATATCGAAAACTATTGTATCGAAGTAAAAAATTACGAATTTGTTAAATTCATATAGTAAAAGGGTAAATTCAAAACTTATCTAAGGTATGGAAGTTATTAAACATAACTAATTACGGTCAAAGAATATCAAAGCATGAAAGGTCTGTATACCTTGATTTTAGAATTATTTAGTTTTTCGCAAGAACGTCTAAAAGTTTGCGGCATTTTGGTCGCCAATAGTTCATGACTTGCCAACATTTCGTAGAAAACCATTGGGCCCTAGAAATTGCCCCCTTAAATGGGTAGCTAGTAAAGAGGTAGCTAGTAAAGGGGTAGCTCGTCATACAAAACGGCATTACAGATTAATCTAGAATAAAAAATCGCGGTTTCTTGCAACAAGTTGCCAAGGCATGGCGTTAGTCAACAGCGCTGTAGAGCAGATTAAAAAAACTGTTTAATACGAAAGTTATTGTGATTTTAGGATTTTCATACAAATCTTAAAATCATATTAACGTTCATATTAAACATTTTTTGAATTTTTTCTCAATTCTTCTCTAAAACTTCTTATTAAGAGAACAACTAAAGTCAATGCTAAGTTAGACCTACCTAAAATTTCTTTAAAATGTTTAAGCCGGTGATTTTGAACAGCGTATAAATATGGAATACTACCACACGAGTAGACGTATTTACTCCTGTGATTAGAACCTTATGATTAGATAAAATGTATTAATAAAAAACAAGTAGGATTATGTATTATGTAGAAGTATTATGTAATGTAAGTGTTATGTAATGTAATGTAGAAGTATTATGTAATGTAAAGTATTATGTATTATGTACACGTACCTATTATGTAGAAGTTTTTGCGAAAATAATTCATTACGGCTTGGAATATGAAAGTATTGTGGATTGGTCATAAATGGCGGACTAGCGATAAGTCCGCCATTTATGCATAAATAGTTTTTTTTTATAAAACCAGTGTAATATTCATTAGGTAATGTTTTTATAGCACAATAAAGTTATTCTATTCTATTTTATACTATTCAATGATCACCCTTTTTTTTTTATTAAAACGCCTAAATCATTAGAATATTTTTTTTTTACAATTACAATTTAGTTCTGCTCCAGTAGGTAGGCTTTCCTACACTTCGATGCGTCTTTGCGTCTAAAATTTTAAATAATGTAATTAATTAAAGAATATTAACTATAATGATATAGTTGTGGCAATATAAATTAATTTTAGTAAATTATAATTGGTTTGAAAACCATTGATAAATCGAAAATAATTTAATAATCAAAATTGCTGATCAAAAAAAGAGCTCAATGTCTGTAGTCATAATTATCAAGGCAATAATATGATGGTCATGAAAATAGATAAGAGTATACTAAAAATATCTAAATTTAAATTAATTGTCAAATCTAGCAATATAGCCGTGTCGATAAAAATAAAAATTAAAATTAAGTTTTTTGGCAAAGTTGATTATCATGAATTTTCCGTTATTTTACATTATGATGCTCTTGGAATAAGAATTCAGCATTATCCAAATCTCATTATCCAAAGTCATATACCTACTGGATTCTTGACTAGGCCATTAAATAAGATTTTTTTAAATTGGTTCTCTCCAAGACTTCTGATATGTGTTGGGACCTTGTTATAATAACACAGGCTTTGGTGAAGGAAACTGTTGCGCACTTTACTAAGCCTGTGCCGATTTAGATGTAGATCAAATTTATTTCTTGTATTGTTATTCGCTATTCGCTATTCGCCGGGACATCCGATATGTGCTTACGAGCGAACATAATATTTTGTTGGATATAGCACGAGTACATCGTCATGATTCCCGACTCGATGAAAAACGGCTTACACGAAGTTCTTGGAGAAGCTCTGTAAAGACTGCGTAAAGCCCTTTTCTGAAGGATAAGAATCCTCTTCGAATTTACTGCCATTCCCCAAAACATTAGACCATAAATATGTCATCAAAGAATGAAAATAAGCAAAATATACAGATTTAGCAGCCTCAAAGCCGCATAAATTTCTAATCTCGCCCCCCAATATATAAAAACTTCCTAGCATATCTTTAAACAATATAGGAGTTTCTTAGGTAATATGATTTCATCTTAAATATATAGGTACCTTACCTGACTAATATTTTTTGTTGTTTTTTATATTTAAGCTATATTTTACTTCGCCTTTTAAAAGGTAGTGAATTATGTGGCATTTTAATGCGAATGGAATAGTTTTTCTTAACGTCGACCAGCTAAAAAGCCATTATTGATTAGTTTGGCCGTTTTTTTCGGAATTATCGAAACGTACCAATGCATTTCCGGAGTAAAGGAGGTGTAAGTTAAAATGGGGAATTCCAATATTTGCCTCGGAATCGACCCCTTATCTATCATCAATCAGCCCTCGAAGACGTCGTTATCTATTAGAGCGAGCGAGGAGCGAGGCGTGAGGTGCGAAAGAGAAGGGCGAAGAGATGAACGAAGGCATAAACCATTGAATGATGCCGTGTAATTAAAGTCGGCGCTCGCGCTCAGCCGCCCTTCTCGCTCTCTCGCAAGCTCGCTCGCCTAGCGGCGTCCCGCTCTTGCGCGGAGCACGTGCTGCTGCAGAGTGGCTCGCGTTCCCACGGTTCACTCACACAGGCGTAAGACACACCTATTCACGCACACAGCCGAGCGCGATCGCCGCACACGACCGGTAGCCGCTCACAGATCGACAACCTTTTATATCCCAACAATAAACTCATAAAATCAATTAAAAAATGTTTTTTTAATAATATCTATAATTTGGTGGTATATATACAATGGTTTTTATTTGAAGTTGATACGACAAATATTATCGAGCTAAAGTTTGTTACAAATATTTTCGAATAAATATACGAATTTGAAATCTACGTAACATCCGTTTACTTAGAACGCGGGAGTGTCATCGGCGGAAGGCGTCAAGCACCTACTTCAAGTGATTAGCCTTTAATGTGAATTTGACAATGTTAGAATATTATTATTACCTATTCATTGGGCTTTCACAAAAAGAATTTAAAATAAATAACGCATTACAGAATCGCCAAACTTCTAACAAATGAATACATAAATAATTTACTGCAATTGACGCAGACGCAAGCACTCAAAATAATGATATATCTATAGTAATTCATTACACAATCGTTATTTTACCATAATTAGAGAACGTTTAATTAAAAAACATGACATATGTAGGTACGTATAAATAATGTGTACGCACCATAAAGAAAGTTAACATCGGAGCTTTGGTATCTCCTCCAAAATGACGGCTTTGGTAAAGATAATATTTTAAAAAAATGTTAATTTCATCAATAACCTCTTGATTTGGCGACACTTCCATACAATTTCTTTGTGGTTTGATTTCATTACTTTTATAAAAAAAAACAATTTCATTGAAAAGAAATATTAAAATGATATAAAAATACAGAATATTATAACGGGCTATTAAAATGTGTTCCCTTTTCGACTTGTTTTTTTAGAGTATATTTAAATATTTAAATTATCGATTATTTTATTATTTTAGTAAACAAAGCCTTTATTGTCTAAGAGAGTGTATTTAGTTACGTTATTTCGTTTCAGTTCTATTTTAATAGTGTAAGTATATGTAGATAAAGATATTTTTTCTTACCTAAGTAGTAGAGTAGGATTCATTTTCATTTCGCTTATTTCAAAAGATTATAGCTTTTGTTTTAGCGTACTTCTGTTTAAATGAAACAATCGAAAATAACGAAAACAGTATGCCCTTTATTCTCAAACCATCTAGACCAAACAAATTTAAATTATTTCGTAATAACTAGATAGTAGATATTACGGTTAGTAAAAAATACGAAACCCTCGATGCGCAAGTCAAATTAGCACTTGAATAAATATTCCCTTTTTACTTTTACTGGATAGTTAAAAGAAGGCAGGTAAGTGCTTCGCTAAAGAGTTGTCAAAAAGAGATAAAAGGTCATACAACACAACACTATTATCCTGACAACAAGTAACTACTTAAGAGAATAAATCATCAACAGATTAGCAGATCTGCTAGGATCAGTCGAGTACATCTGGGCCTTGAAAAGTCAAAACGTACGAAGATAAGCTCCAGTATTTTGATTTAGATCCTTTGCACATACGACGCGTTGTCGAGGACATGGCCTTTTTGCAAACGTGAATGGTCAACTACAGCCGGAGCTATTAGGGTGAGTAGTGGTAGGGTAGGGTGAGTATGGGTAGGGTACCGTACGAGGCTACCTCCAAAGTCATTTGCACATATGCTACACAAGCCGACAAGGAGATAAAGATCGATTTGAATTCTAGATATTTTATGTCATTGACGCATTCTATTGTATTCCAAATTTAATTTAAGGGTGGGCGCTGGTTGCTGTCGGAAGTCTATGCTGTAGGTCATGTATTTTGTTTTACATACGTTTAGGGTTATTGATTTTACTATCTCTGATAATTATCTTACGGCCAATTTCCACCAATCAATAGCAAAAGCCATAATCATTAATAATATAAAACGACCGAAAAATAGTAATGAGAGTATAAAAGCAAAGAAAAATTGGCTCATACCGACGTCTCTTTATATTATTAATTTTGATGATTACTTCTATAATAGCATTACAGACGTTGAGAAAATTGAAAAATGGGAAAATATCATCGATATATTAGCTAGATATGCCCTCACATACAAATAACTTGGCTTCACGTTCCCTTTGCTCGTAAATCATGTGACAGAGAGAGAGCAATAAATTGAACAGTATGCGAAAGAATAGCGCGCCGATATTCTGCGCGGCAGCTCCACGCCGGAAACGGTCGGCTGTCTGCCAGCGGACTGCAACCAAACAACTAATGGTCGGCTTGCAGTAGTGCTTTTGAAGCGGTCATTTTCGAGAGCGAAAGGCCCATCTAGGGGATCATAGGTACCAAGATGGAAAATATAGGTACCAAGTGATAATAATTGTATTGATAAGTAGGTACCTACCTATAACAGCATTGAAATACTTTGCTATAAAAACTTTTGAACATATAGAAACACTACACAATAAAGGTAATATTTTTTGTAATATTTCGTTAGAGAATCACATCTAACTAACTGCCATCATTCGATTATGTGGCTGAATATTTCAATAGAATCGGGTGCATTGTCAGCGTGCTCGACTACTGAAAAGTGATTCGTGCGGGTGTGTATGTCGTGCACGAATACGGGCAGAGATGCGGGTGTGTGCGTGTGTTGTTCCGTGATTTGCTTAACATTTCGTCAGGCGGGCGATTAAGTGTCACGCACACGCCCACATCGCCTTCTACACACGGACGCTCGCACACAACGGCGCCGGCGAGTTCTCACAAGATGGTCGTGTTTTTTATGCACCATAATTTGATCTGGTGATACTCGCAGCCCGAAGGAATGACGCGACGGCTGCTCGCGCGCCCCCGCCTCGTCTACCCCCGCCCCTTCAAACGTTACTTCCTCGCTTTATCAAAGGATTGACTCACTTTTGAAGGCGGGATAGTATATCTGCCCCGGGATTCCAATAATGTGGCTTCGATACGATTAGGTATGAAATACCTACCTATAATTACCTATTTTTTTATAGGAGTACTATTGACATTTTGCACGATCTTAGCATGTTAGCTATTTACGATATGTATTGTAATACGCGGATAATGTACAATGTGTATTAAACGTTGGTAATTTCACTGAAATAAACCTGAAATGCTAAATTATGCAAAATTTAAGGTGACGTACTCTTCAAAATTGGCGATGAAAATAGAAGACTAGTGATATCAGACCAGTTTGGTTTTTTTCTATGAAAACAATTAAACCATTTTCTTCATAATATCAATAATATCATAAATATGTAGTTAATCAGATTATTAAATAGGTAGGTAGGTAAGTGTAGTACTTTGGTCGTAAGCATAGTCATGAGAGCAGAAGGCTGCCGACGTCGGTGCGAATGACGGATGTCCGACTGAAAGAGTTGCAGTAATTTTGCGGCAAATTTGCAGACATCGATCGCATCGGTTGAGATTTAAGAATGGGGTGGATAACGGCCACGAAGAGGATTTGCGCTTCGCTACGCAATCAGTCACATCCAACTCGCGGACTCTTTTTTAACATATGGGGAAGAATATGTGATAGCGTTTTAAAAAAATATTTACGGATTTCAGGAAAAAAACTTTAAAAAGGGGAAGCGTTTTGAGAGAATTTCCTTTAATAGATAATTTAGGTAATGAAAATATTAAATTACGTATTTAGGTACTTGATTTTACTTTGCTGCCATACTCGTTCATACCGAGAAGACAATATAGTTTTAGAATGTTGATCTATCTATCTATCTGATCTAATTTAATTTAGTATGCATACGGGCACAGTATATCAGAATTTGGTATTATAATGTGCAACGGGTGAGATTCGCGACAGAAATTAATATGACGATTTTTATCGTTCTAAACATCGAGTCGTCAGATTTTCTTTCGCGAGAGTTCTGCACTCTGGACAATTTTCTATATAAACAACTGAAAATGTGTGTGGCTTATATTGTATCGTTCTCCAGATATATTAAAATAAGCAATATGATATTTTCGAGTATATACATACTTACCTATAGCAGTGGCGGATCCAGAGAGCCATTTTGGGGGGGGGAAATTATTAGACTTTGGTGTGTAAAATACTCATTTATTACATAAAAAGAAATAAAGAGATAAAGACATACTAAGACAGAATAAAGACATAAAGAGAGTTTCGCCTAATGTCAAAATTTCAAAATTATATAAATCTAAATAAAAATGTGACCACACAATTTTATATCAAAATTCTGTGTTGTCCTATTTTTGTAAAGCGTTCCACTACTTCTTCTGGTTTTATATCAATGTCATAGTGGATATGGAGTAACGCCAAGCCACATAATCTTTTTCTAATATGGTAGTTCTAAGCCAAGTTTTGATGCAACGTAAAGATGAGAACGATCGTTCAGCACTAGCATTCGTTACAGGTAGTGTGCAGAAAATCTGAAGTAGTTTGTGTATTATTGGGTATACGTCTTCATCGCAGGATTTAAGTGCATCAAATGATGAAGCTGGTAGTGGTAGACCGTCACCGGATGTTTTTTTTGTAGACCATAGTTGCTGCCAGTGTTGAACTTCTGCTTTCAGTTTTAAAACTTGTATCTCTTTGTTACCTTCGAGCAAGTTTCCAAATCTTGAGATAAGAGATTTGATCAGTTCTTTAGTTTGATTAAAAGTTTGTAGTATAACTTTATCCGGAATCAGTAATGTCAAATTAAAGGAATCTAGTACCTCTTGGGAAAAACGCACTTTCAAATCCTCGGTCACTGTTTCAATTAACGGTATGAACGTAGATACCCTGTAGTAGTCCTGACAATCTTCTAGTGCATAATTTTCCCGTCTCGTTTGTCTCGCGCACGTCCTCGGTCTTTTAACGTCAATGTCTAACTTTTCTGCCATTTGCTTTGCGTTTTCAAATATTTCATTGAAATGTTCATCTACTTCACGCCGTCGCTGCTCTAGTGTTGCAATTAGTGATTTTACTATTTCCGATGCTTTTGCTAGATCAATGGTTTCTTTTTGTAAGATGACGCTGAGTGGTTGGGTAAGTGATAATATATCACCCAGGCAGAAGAGTCCTATAAGGAATTCAAAGTTACTTAAAGCGGAAATTAAAACCGATGCCTTTCCTGCTGTATCCTTGTTCTTCCACTGGCTTATTTTTGTCAAAGCTTCAATGATATCTGGTAAACTCACGATGAACTGAAGAACCGCATCATGTCTCTCCACCCACCTTGTCTCACACAGCTGTACTAGTTTTTTGCCCAGGAATTTAGCCAACTCGGTGTTGCGCTTTGGTCTTGATATTTTGAAAAAAAGGGTAACCTCTCTTATTATGCCAGAGGCCCTTTCAATTAAGACAACTTTCGAAGATTTTGAAATACTGTTATTTAGTTTGTGAGAAAAGCATGGCGTCATGCAAGCATTTTTGGCTTCATTTTTGACTGATGCGCGCGAGCGATTTCGAAGCAAGAAGCGACGCGGACACACTGTCTTTTTCTTCTACGTCGATTTTCCCCCGTGGATCCGCGCCTGCCTATAGGCTTTTTGAGATACGAAAACTTAAATTTCGTTAATAAGCAGAGACATATAGGAATGTATTATGTAGGCCTATATATCTATGTTTATCTATCTATATTTATTTTGGATATTTAGAGTTTTCAACGCCCAATAAACTTAGATATACTTTAAATTACCTAGTAAACCTAGATTATACTACTACCTAATAAACCTAGATTTCTATAAAATCCTGAATAATAGCATCGACAGCCCATAACTCTTAGAAAACTTGTCATTTTTCGACCCATCTCGAACCATTATAGAGCTCCTCGAACATTTGAATTGCATCGCGCAAATACTAATTATGCACAAAATTTCCTTATGTATCGTCTTATGACCTTATATGATACTAGGTTCCATCTTATAAACATTAATTTATTTAATCGTACTGCTTATGTAATAGAATTATATAGAACCTTAGAAAATGCGCATACAGAATAATAAATTTATTAATATTATTATTATTATTTGACGACTTATTTATGTATGTATTTATTTTCACTATTTATGTATTTATTTATGTATGTATTTTAATAATATTTATATTTATGTATGTATGTATATGTATTTAGGAATGTGTATGCGTAGGTAGGTATATATATGTATTTAAGCATGTGTACTTGTATATGTATGTATGTATAAAATGCAAACCATTTCCTTTCTATCCTACTCCTCCGGATTGGATAACTTAAATTAATGAAAGTTATTTAAATTGCTAAACACTTATTGTATAACCTTGAAAACAAGTAAACGGCCTCACATTGATTGCTACGATCATATATGTAAAAAAGTTAGCAACGCTGTAGGTATGTTTTCTTAAGAAATAAAGAAATAAATTAATATATTTTAGCGTTTAAATAAAAAGTACCTAGAACAATGAATAACAACATCGAAAAAATCCTATTGGGATAGTATGGAAAGCGGCTGAGAGGGCCGATCTTTCGAGTGGGTAGGTACTGCAAGGTTGTAAACTTTTTTTAATAAACACTCATAATACCAAAGAACCGATTAGAATGGCGACCTAATAAGTTGCTCTATACATTAATCACATATGTTGGTTGTTATTAAAAAGTCGTTTTTTAGAAGAGTGTTGTGTAACATCGATGCGCACACTTCGACTCGTGCAAGTCACGTGCGAGTCGGATATGCGGCAACGACAATCGATCTGTTTCTACGTTCGGTATGTGCGTTTGGGGTTAGGGGTCATTTGTCCGCGGCCGAGTCAAACGGTCGGCGATGACAATAGTCGCACGCCTCGAGCCGCGCCGCGTGAATCACCGCCGCGGGGCGCGGAGGGGGGGGGGGGCGGCGCGGAAGGGCGCGCGCCACGCGCTCGCCGCGTACGCGCCGCGCGCGCGTCTGTGTGCGTCGCGTCTCGCGTCGCGGTGCGCTCGTGTGCGTGATCTGTGGGAAAACGCGGCAGGTGTTTAGCGGCCGCACTCTCGCACGCGCACACCAGCGCACGGCGCGCACACGCATTGCGCGCACACGGACGCAGCGTAATCGGCGCGTGTTATCAGTCCCGCGAATGGACCGCGTCGTCCCATCCCGCCGCTATTATTTACCTACGCGCAATTAGCTGCTCGGGCGCCGCGCCGCCTTTAATCACGCCGTTAACTAACTGAACAATACCGTTCCTCAATGAACCGACCTGCTTATCAATTGATTCCAGGGGTTTTATTCGCTGCTTATCAATTGATTCCAAGGGTTTTATTCGCTGCTTATCAATTGATTCTAAGGGTTTTATTCGCAAGATTCTTATTCGCTAATTAAAAGGTAGATATACCTACCATAGACAGATAATAGGTACACAAGTACCTATTATTATTCTAATCTCTGCAAATCTTCCCTCAACCCAAACTTTAATTTTGATTAGTTTTTTGTTTGGAATGTGGATTTTGGATTAAAAGGGATTTTGTTTTTTTTTTGTGACAGTGGAAAGTTATTATTTATTAAATAAAACAAGAGATGTGGTGCGTAACTATAAATTCTGAATACGAAAGATCATCTTACATATAAGTAAAACTATGAAGCACAAATAGATAGGCGCTCTTGAATATGATTCTCTTACTGTTAGGAACGTACCATGGCTCGTGGCTGTGTAAGATTCTCCAGATAATTATCACTTCTTCACCACATTTAAAACTACATAGATATGCATTCTTCCGCTTCTACTCTACCAATTCCTAAAATAGATTTTAATCGGATCGGGAGGTATCCCTCGAACTCCTCATTAAGATTTCACACTCTTGGAAAACTTATTCAAACCGCTGCAATGACGTTTTTTTTGACAAATAAGTACCCAAATCTGCCGCCTACACCGACTCCTCCATACTTATCTATATTTTATTTTTATTTAAAGTGACACTTATAGATGTATAAGCAAGGGTAATTCAACGAGAAGTTCGACTTCTGAATGTATGCACGCAGCCTCTGTCTCATTTCCCAAACTTTACAAGACTTTGTAATTCCGTATTTGGGCATGTCTAGTTTACCCAAAGCATCTATGGCTAGGCATATAAGTCACATATAATCGCCTCCAATTTTATTTCTCAATAAATTAAAATTTTGTATATTTCTGACATTCCTATACATAGGTTAGTTAGTATAGTCACACAGTAGATATTATGCGATTGTTGATGTAGCGAAGAGTGCATTAATATTCATTGCAACGATACAGTTTATTTTATTAAGATTTCTCGTAGTCACGAGGTTTATTATGAAGATCCTATAGACACTCGTAAATTCTTCCATCTCAACTACATACTGGTAAATTCTTTGCAAATAGTATCCACCAAATTTCGAAAATGGCCCATTATTTTGGTTCTGAACTTATCCTGTTTTGCTCATGAGCTTTCTCCGTTGATTTCACGTGTATAAAAAAACATTACATATTAGTAAAAATAATATGTCTAATGAGATCTGTTTGTTTATCACCGCGCGCTACGAGTATAGGAGGTGTGCTCGTATTCGGAGGTGAGAGTGTGTGCGTGCGGTAGCACACGCGGAACGTGTTGTGTCGGCACGCGCGCCGCCCGATCAAGTACCGAAATTACCGCCGCGGACGCGAGTCGCCGCCGACGGCATACTTGATGCTACTGATACCGGCAAGAATCGAGTTTATCGTCGCGGCGCTCCTTCGCGGAAAACGGCGCACTTGATGCGCGCAGCAAGTATCGAGTTCGTTCGCGGCGGAACGGAGGGGGATCATCGGCGCACTTGATGGGGCGGCGGTTCGTGCGCCGCTCGCGCGAGCGAGAAGGCGCGTCGCGGCGGCGCGTCGGCGCGAGAGGGAGGGGAGATCGCCGGCGGCTGTGGGAACCCGGGACTCGGCTCGTTTCCCACGCTCGGCGGACATAAATAGGCGGGATCGGCGGGCGGGCCGTCATTCGTCAGCCGGCAGCCAAACCGAACGCTCGCACCGCCTTGCGAATACCCGTTTCTACGTTTCTGTTTACTTACGAAGTTCGCGAAGTCGTCCGCCGTGTGAAAAATGTCCGCGATGGGAGTTTCGCATCCCGGAGAGCGTCCCGTGTCCCGGACGCACCAGTACCGCAAAGTGACGAAGCCGCTGCTGGAGCGGCGGCGGCGCGCGCGCATCAACGGCTGCCTCGACGAGCTCAAAGAGCTGATGGCGTCCGCGCTGCGCGCCGAGGGCGAGAACGTGGCCAAGCTGGAGAAGGCCGACATCCTCGAGCTCACCGTGCGCCACCTGCGGCGGCAGCGGCGGCGCGAGGCGGCCAAGGCGGCGGCCGGCGACGACGGCGGCGGCGACGGCGGCGAGCGCGGCGACCGCTTCCGCGCCGGCTTCGCGCACGCCGCGGCCGAGGTGTCGCGCTGCCTGGCCGCCACGCCGGGCGTCGACGTGCGCCTCGGCACGCGCCTCATGACGCACCTCGGCCACCGCCTCAACGACATGGCCGCGCCGGCGTCCGAGCCGCCCTCGTCGCCGTCGCTGTCGCCGCCGCCGACGCCGCCCAGCTCGCCGTCGCCGCCGCCCTTCGCCGCCTCGGCGCCGCTCGACTGCAGCCGCGGCAAGCGCGCGGCCGCCGAGCCGTGGCGGCCCTGGTAGCGCGCTGCCCGACGCCCCGCCGCGCCGCAGCGGCACCCCGGCGGCACCCCGGCGGCACCCCGGCGGCACCCCAGCGGCACCCCAGCTTTAACCCATGTGATAGTTCGACTTAAGACGACGACGGCGGCCTCCCGACCGCGAGGACCGTCGACCCATCTTCGTACCTGTGATTTAGCATTTTAAGCGTTTCGTTTTATTACTCTAGTATAATGCAACTCGGCTTTAAAAAAAGAAATATGTCCGCAATCGAGACATAATATTCGTTAATAAAAACAAAACGTACAATATAAACCTCTCTTTTATTTATCGCAGGTCGATTCGAATCGAATATTAAGCCTACCTCAGTACAGGCGAGGCCTAGTTAGGATGGCTTTGAATTTTAAAAATGTGTAATATTAGATAATTAAAGAATTTTGAATTTGAAGGAAGAAAAGGCGCCGAAAGTGCGCGGGCGACGGCTCATTTACGTATTTTAATTTCGCCGCATTTTTTTACATACGCCTCTTATCATTTTGTATGCGGGAACTTTTCCGCGGAAGCGCAACGTCGAGATTCATCATAAAATGTTGACATTCGCCGACCGATTATTTAAAAATAATATATACTTTATTATTCGCCGCAGCGTCATCTACCGTTCGAACTTCGAACTATCGCGAAACCATTGCGAGAGTTGCCGTGCGGCACGCGTAGGAAAGCAGTTAACATTTTTGCCGACAGATAGCGGCACTTTCCCGCAAAGCAATAAAAATAAAAACGATTCGTACAGATATACGCCGATATAATTTATTTATTTATTTATTTATTACACGGTATCAATAAAACAAAAAATCTTGAAATTAAAAGAGATAAACGATTACTATAACACTTTGTATCTGGCCTTGTTGACGGAGTGATGCGCCGATGTCTGCAGTTTTAAAAGCTCCTCCTAAAAAAATATAAAACGACGTGATATATTCGGAGATCAGGTTTGTTTTCGGTACGATTAGTGGACGAACCTTAATAAGCCTGGTAATCTCGGACTTAGCCTTCGCGACCGCCAATTCCTGCGAGCTTTCGATGGCGAGGTACAGTTTTCTCTCTCCCTCGGGCGGCGCCTTTCCGGTGGGCACATAGGTGCCCCTCACGGTGATCCCCGCCTCGGAATACTCGCTGATGAGCGCTAGCGCCTCCTGCCAACGCAAACGAACACATTACAACGATCCTATCATTTTATCCTGCCGCAAAATCTCAAACGCACCATGCCTCAATTTGGGTTAAAACCTCTCATAATAACGATAATGGCGACGTTTCGTAAACTCCCTTATAAAAAGCACAACCAGGACCACAACAAAGGCTATTTTGAAAAACATCCTCTTCCTCCGGTCTATTGATATACAATGACGGAATATGGTGACTCGCTATTGAAGATAAAACGTTTACGATACATAAAATAACCTTTCACCTCGTTTATTGTATTATCTATTTTTTCTCGAATAATCATGTTTTTACGCTGCGTGTCTATATTTTTAAGCTATTAAAAGAGCAATGGATTGTTGAAATATTTTTTACTTTCTATTGAGGTGGAACTTATGGTCCATTGCATTTGTGGAATAGCTGCAGATTTTCTCAAAGTAGGACAAGTTTTTTTAAAAAACTAGTTTGTTTTTTGCACAAAATTGGTACAAGCACTTTACAATGATATTCGTAGCAAGCAGATATCGACATTTTAATGTAGTAAAAAAGGAAAGGTGTGTAGCAAAATAAAATTATTTTGTGGTGAAAGGTTGTTTTTCCCTTTTTGTTGTTTGTTTTTTCTGTTTTAGATAGTATTGAATCGGTTCTTTTTCGGAAGAAACTGAATTCATTGAATCTCTGCATGCCAACAAACAGTTAGTTTAATTTAATTTTGTTTAGTGAGGGTGTTTTGCAAACTTTTGTGGTTTTATTGATGGCTGTTACTCATATTATTATATATTTTTATCTTCCAACTAAGGAGTGCATCGGTACGTCAATTGGCATTCGTAAAAATTGTAAATAAAAGGGATTTATAAAAAAATACCCTTTTGTCTGCACAAATGGGTCTGGGTCTCGGGTCTGGCAATAATAATGAACGGAAATTACGTGTATGTTGCGCGGACACACCCAATGTTATAAGAAGACCAATCTTCTTAGGCTGCGCATTGTAAGGGTTAAACGTCTCGCTCAAATACAACAGAGTAAAGAGAAGAGAGACAGTTTAATGACATTTATTACACATAATATGAGTACATGCGAATAAAACCTCAAGTTTCATTGTAAAATTACAGCCGAATTCTCAGCAACAGCACTACAATTTCTCTAATTTATACTAACCACATTAGGACGGTTTTCGTATATTGCTCGGTCGTTTGAAATCCATAAGAAAAAATATATTTTTTGTTGTTGGAGAAAATACGACAAGTTTCTGGGGTACTTGTACCTGTCAAGTACGGATAATATTCTCAAACTTAACCAAATATTTCCCCCCCCTCTTGATGGTGGGCATGTTAGGCTTTTACATTCGAGAAGAGAAGGGACTCCTCGGTGGGAGGGTCTGCAACTCATATATTCTCCAGACTGTGGAGTGATGATTATGACTGGCTGTTTAGAACAGATTAGACCACCGAGGCAGATTATCGACCCAAGCCTAGATTGTCGAAAGAGCTACACATGCAGAAACCTTCTCACTATTCTGTTTCATTGCCCTATTATAACCTTCTACAGCATCCAGCCGCTCATGGGCTTCATTGAGCTATGAGGTTATCAGTTCAATTTCTGAGGCCCGTGTAAGATCTGCTACTGCAAACCCCTGGTGTTGACAAAATCGAGTGCAGTGTGGGCTGTCTTATGTCGGACATACAAAACGCCCCATTATGACTCGAGTAATGGAACACATCGAGAAAAATCGGCAATCTGCGAGCACATATTGGGAAGTAGAACGAACCATTTGTTGCCGTTTCATTGCGAAACTGGATTATTCCAATCGCGCCCTCAAAAGAACAATTGCATTTCCCGCGATTAGGAAAGAAATCGAAATCAGAAGAACGCCAAACTTCAATCGAGATGAGGATTTCAAACTTTCCTCCGTATGGAACCCTCTAATTAAGATTTTCTCCTCGCAGATCCCTGACACCAGGGACGTTAAGCAGGATATGGTGAGTTACATGCGCAAAAGAGATTTTTTTAAAATATGCTTAAATAGTCTTAAAACTAAAATAAAGAAAAAATTAATAAAAATCCGCCGCTCCGTCGCCATTTTAATCTCTAAAGTAACAGCACTGGTTTGCCGCCTATCCGCAGAACAATGGATGACAATCGACAGCACTTCAGTCTACCCTGGACGAAGGCGGTTATATTCATCGCTTCGATCTGTGCAGCTGGTGTGGAGGCGGTAGAAATCGAACCACCCCCGCCCTAACACCCAATGAACGATAAGTGCGGCACTCAACATCCGCGACAGTCGTGCTCTTACTGTCCCTATGAAAAATTTGGTAGGTAATGGCACTCGTGCAGTTGATACCACTAAGGCCGAATATCTCGCTCATTAGGGGTCGGCTCAACTCACGGTGCAGCTCCTATCCAGTAGCCTCATGGAATGAGGGTCTACCCCGGGAACGATTCTGTGTCCCAGGCTATCATGCTGGTGGATCAGTTCTAAGAAGCGGGAGGTAGTTGCCGACCTAGCGTCGCCTATCCTAGGCCCGAGTCACACACAACGGACGTAAGACTAGGACACGTCGCCGACGCGAAGTCAATTTAAAGAACTTTCATACAAAATGTATAGAAAAGACGCGACGCAAAACATACAGAAAAGACGCAGACACGTTTCTTTCCGTCTGCGCCCTGCCCGAGTCTTACGTCCGTTATGTGTGGCTTGTGCCTTAAAAACGATAGGTGCCCCCCCCCCCACCCGATCCCGAGTGAGCTCGATGGGCAAAGGACGCCTGGGATCTGGATCAAGTTCATCTCTCATCTCAATTTAAGCAGGAAAACAAACTTCGTTGCGGCAAAACATAAAATGATACTGAGAAATATATCTATGTCGTCGCCAAAAAACGACCTGTGAGAGTTAAAGAAAAAAAAAGGAGATAGCTGCCCAAAACTGCATAAAGTGCACCGTAAAAATAATCTATCAAAACATGTAAGGAATTCAAAATAAAACGCTTGATGCTTGATTGCCGCTTGAAGAGAACAATATCGATGTTTTCTGCATCAGGGAATCGTGGGAAGAAGAAAGAGACCTAGTAAACATCAATGTTATAACTTTCACCAAAAAAATATTTTTCACCCCGGTAGACGTTTTAAACTTTAATGAACAGTTCATCCAAACTACATAGTTACAGGTTAACCCGGCCCTCTAAAAGCCGGTGTTAACTTCGCAGATAGTGTAACTAAGGAGGAGACTTGTCAAAATTGTGTGATAAGTTTATAACTAAAGGTATATCTCAAATTATTAAATGGCAAATAGATGTGAAGGCTGGTCATAGTGGAAACCGGTACAGCCAGGTCTTCAAATTTTTCGCACTTAATCTTCATTACTCCGGTCCAGCAGCGTATAGATATCTTATAAATACATTTTGTTTACATTCATTAGTTACCTTACAGAAGTTAGTTAAGCCAATAGGTACTAAGCTAGTAGGATCAGATTTCTTGAGCGCTTCAAAGTCGCATTCCGTGAGCGAGGATAAAACATATTTATTACATGTTTGATGTCCCGCATCTTTTGAAATGTGTCAGAAACAATTTTAAATCGTGTAATTTCATTTTTGACAATAAAGTAGCAAAGTGGTCACATATCAGAGATCTATATAAAGAAGATAAAAAGCGACAAATTAAATTAGCACCAAAACTAACCGATATCAATCCTATCAATCGCATAAATCCTAATGATTTCCAGAAAATGCGTGTGAAAGTAGCCACACAAGTCTTAAACCGTAATGTAGCATCGGTTATTCGCGTTCTGGGGAATGGCGTAAAATTCGGTAAGAATAATTTGACTACAAAAAAAGAACAATTTGCATTTTTTTCGATATTATCGCTAACATTACTACTCTTCTTACAAATTCGGATGTTCATTCGCATAACGCGCGGAACGAACGAGAGTCGCGCGCGGGTTCGCGGGCCGGCGAAGAGCTCGGGCGTCGGCGTCCGAAAGGTCGGTCGAACGGGCCGCGCGGGCGATGTCGCGCGAGCGAGGGATCGGAAGCGGTCCGGAGGAAAGCCGGGATGCGGACGAACCTTGCTGGTGACCCTCCACCTGGCCTGCTGCGGGAAGTCGTTGATCTCGAGCTCCGTCTCGTACTTCTTGAAGGCGTCGTCTCCGGGCGCGGCGCGCTCGCCGGGCGCCGCCAGCCCCTCCGAGGGCTGGTAGTTGAGGCGGTCGTTGAGCTTGGCGGCCAACTGCTCGGCCACGGTCTTGGCCGTGATGAAGGCGCGGTGCGGCGCGCCCTTGAGGATGGCGGCGGCGCGCGCGGCGGAGGGGCCGCGCTCCAGGCCGCGCGCCAGCTGGATGCGCGACGCCGCGCGCCGCGCCAGCTCCAGCTTGTCGCCCGCCGCCGCGCCCGCCGCCGCGCCCGCGCCCGCGCCGCCCGCCTGCAACCCACCCGCCCAAGTGAGCGCCGGAACAAACCTAATGCCTCCTCGCGAGATGGAGCGACTGTTTCCACGCTCGCAGAGCGTTCGGTCACGGTCGGTGTTGAACCTCGCAAAGTGGACGACGTAGAGATTGTTACTGCGCCGTCGTAACTTTAATAACGTTAATAGTTTTATCGCATTCGTAGAGAGATGATAAAAACTCCATGGGTTTATAGGCAAACCAGATTAGCTCGTAAATATCATCAAAACTTGCACCGGGCCTTTTAGATATTTTCTTACGACGCAGATGCATCCGAAAAAAGCCGTTAATGGTTTTTTCTTTGTTTTTAAACCTGCCACGAGTTTGTTAAACATCTGACTAATTCTGACCCATGCGTCATTTTCTTTGCGATTAATATGTTTCGGGTCCCAAAGTACTGGTTTCGAGCTTTAAGTTTCTAAAAATGATAGTCGGCATTGCCCTCGATAAAGCTAAACTAACTATACGGCACGCTCCCTCGACGGCTAGTAGGCGACTGAAACGACGCGAACGAGTAAACAGCACGCTCGCATTCGAGTCAAAAAACCGCCACCGAGACGAGAGCTCCACTTGCGAACGACCACGAGAGGCAAGATTACACGAACGTACCGTTTACAAACTCGCATTCGTGGTATCTCGCGTACACTCGCGTTAGCTCGCACAAGCATGTAAATGAGACATAAGAATTAGAGGAATCGCATACCTTTCTCTTCTTTAAGTGATATTTAGCCTATCCAAGATACAAGGAATATTTAGCTTGTCTAAGATAGAAAACGTAATTCGGCAATGCCAAAAAAATATAAGGCTTCATGCGAGGCGTCTCGGGCTGCCTCGAGCACAATTCTCTCCTGGCCGCTGCCATCAAGGATGCGAGACAGCACGAACGCCAAATCAATGTATGCTGGCTCGACATAGAGAATGCCTTTGGGTCAGTCCGACACAGTCTCCTCCACTTTGCACACCGCTGGTACAACTTCCCACCAGTCGTGCGTGACATTGTAGCCTCCTACTACAACTGTCTGACGTCCCATGTTAAAACGCAAGAATGGACTACCCGCTCTATACCATATTCAATTGGACTATTTCAGGGCTGTTGCCTCTTCCCGACAATTTTAAATATAGTTTTTAATATACTGCTGGAAAGCCTGACCCAGTTTGACAGGAAGTGGGGCTACCGTTTTAAAACAGACGGCCAATACACCTCGTCGTGCCTCGCTTTTGCCGACGACCTAACTTTCATCACCAGAAGCCCCAAGCAGTTTTCCCTGCTATTACAGAAAGTGGAGCTTTTCTGCGACTGGTCAGGCTGTATAAAAGTGAAGCCCTCCAAATGTTTTTGCCTTGGACTCGCCCGCATGGACACAAAATTTAGATCCTATGACTCCAAATTGATCTATAAGGGCTCTAATATCTCCCTTATAGACCCAAACAATCATTTCAAATTCCTCGGCAGAAAAATCACCCATCAGGGAAAAGACGTCTCGGGCGATCATGTTATAGAGCATTTCAAAAGTTGCCTGGCAAAAATAGATGCCTTGCTAATTTCTGGCCCTCGTAAGGCCTGGATCTATGACAATTAACTAACGTCACATTTGTCATGGCCCTTTCTTATTTACGATTTTACCAAAACCCAACTGTCCCAACTGATCCGGCCTCCACGCAGGATCCGGCCTCCACGCAGGAGGTGCGAACCTGGGTAGGACTCTGGCCTTGGTCAGTTTCCCCTGGGAATCAAACCTCTGGCGCTCCTGGACAGTCTGCGCACCGTGCGGCGTAAGCCAATTGATTATGCACTCTGACTAACAGTCGGGGGAGTCTGGAAGCAGTACTGTTTCCTATAGAGCGGGGGTGGTTGCGGACCTTATGGCGACTGCTCTTGAAATGACCATCGGCCATCCGATCCTGGGTGAAGAGGCGGGCAAAGGACGCCGTGGTCCGCGATAGATTCGGTATACACCGTTTCACCGCTTCATAAGGGAGAGGACCGCGCAAGCGACCTCGAACTCGGAACCAATCGAGAGACCGGAGAAATCTGGTCACAATTGGAAGTAAGGGCGCGAGTGTTTGCCCGCCAGGTAACATTACTGGCTATCTCGCGGTTAAGGCGTTGGTCTCTTAAGGGTTGTGGCGTAGCTAGACGGTGGACTGTTTTGTCCCAAGTCTTCTACGCTCACTGCAGGGAGATAGAACGACTAATCGTTAAAACTTCCTGTGGTGATAGGCTCGCCCGCTGTAGTCGACAACCCAAGTTGTCCCGTCTAGATGCGCTGGTGACAGCTAGTTTAAAATCCTGGCTGTCCTTAGCCAAACCAGCTGACCCCTCGACTCTCTTCAGGTCCAAACAAAATTTTGGGCTAGCGCTAAAACTGCCCTCTCTGCTCTACGCCAACTCCAGAATAAACAAAAATTCGATTCTGTGCAATTCCAAAGATCCGGCACTATCGAAGCACGTAATAAGTGGCCGTAGTGATTCAAATGATCTACAAGCCCGCGTAGACTTCCACAAAAAGTTCCTTACTGGAATCAGCCAGAATGGCACTGGTCTGGGGTATGGCAGTACAACCACGAGCGACGTGGACTTGAAGAAGTCTCTTTTGCGGGGAGATTACGACAGCAACAGTATGGCTCATGCTATTGGCCTTCAATGCCAGAATGATTGGACAACAATTGGGGACTTTTGCATTCCGCCTCCAATGCACTGGAAGGTAATGCTCTATGACTGGACGCCAGAGATGCTGAAATTTTATTTGAATGCCTTTCAGCATACACTTCCAGACCCCAGTAACCTCGCTCGTTGGAGCTTTGCCGAGGATAGTTCTTGTCCCCTCTGTAGCAATACCCCTTGCACAGCTAGACACATTCTAGCTGGCTGCAAGGTGGCCTTAGATCAAGGACGGTACACTTACCGCCATGACAAAGTTCTCGCTGTTATTCGCGAGGTAATTAGTCTCTCAGTGGCTCGTGCCAACAAGGGTTTGACAGTATCCTCCAAACCCCCAATACAGTTTGTGCGGGATGGCTCTAAAGGCAAAAAACATTTAACTACAAAACCTTTCTCAATAATTGAGAAAGCTACAGATTGGATTCTGGAGGTTGATTCGGTCTCTAAGCAGTATAAATTCCCTGAAAGTTTCGGATGCACAGCCCTCCAGCCAAATATAACTCTTTACTCTCTATCATCTCGGAAGGTGGCCCTTATTGTAGAATTAACTGTTCCATGGGAATCAAATATCCCAAAAGACCACGAGTACAAATTAAGTAAATACCATGATCTTGCAAATGCCGTAACCCGGAACGGCTTCACTGTTCACCTTCACGCGGTGGAAGTTGGCGCTCGTGGCCTGCCAGCTAAATCTCTATTTCACCTCTTTAAAGCCTTTCCAGAAAAATAATCAACTCTTTCTTAGAAAAATTATCTAAAACTGCGATTTGCGCATCTCAAATTCTATGGCTTCGAAGGGGGAGTAAATGGGTGGTAAGGTGAATGCTCACATGTGGCAAGACAGCTGTCCTAAACCGGTTCGTAAGTCCGGAATCCACTGCTCACCCCCCAGAAGTGTAAAAAAATAGTATTATGATGGGCCCGACTCCGGTCCGTGAATTCCATGGCAGCTCCCTTTGTATTTTATTTACTCAATTTTAATTCATAATTATGGTTTAAAGTTTTTTTGTAAATTAATTTTATTTTTCGCAGTAGAAAAGAACACTTGCTGGGTATTGTTCATACACATTAAAATAGGATTTACCTATAATACGAGTATTTTATGACTTAAAATGCCTTTAAAAATATAATACAAACATTTTTGGTTATAAAGATTCGAGAAAAAATGGCCGCTTTGCTTATATGGCATCTGCAACTTTAATATAACCATTATAAAACTATAAGCTGCGTAAGTGAGGGCCTAGTAACAACTATACAGCGCTAACTCTTTGTAAAGCAATTACTGCTCTTCAATATGACTATAAGCTGTATAAGGGTAGGTCTTGTAACCAATATACAGCCTTTGGTGGAATAAGGGTAATGTAGTAGCTTTTGTTTTGTTTGTTCTATATAGGTTATTTATTCGACTACTATATAGCTGTTAGTTATAAAATGGTTATAAATTAGTATGCTTTATAGCGATTATCTCATTATATGACTAAAAGGCAATATAAGCCAAATTGCTTTAAATTGCAGTGTAAATAAACTTAAAGACAAACCTGATGAACATATTTACATTCATATTTACATAATAATGTAACCAATTCCACCCTTCAATATTTAATATTTCAGTCGCAAATGATTTCCTATGATTTACCTTAACTTCCTTGACGATACGCTTGGCAGCAAACATCGTCTCTATCTGGTGATCCAAATCCCCTTCAACATCTTCGTCATCGGAATCTTGGAGACCGAGTGCCGCTTTCTGGAATTTCTTCTTCTCGTTTGCAGCCTGAGCTTCCGACTCGTCAAATTTGAAGCCTGCACAAATGACCAATGTTTTTTAATTCAACAGTCGCTAAGCGAAGAAGAATTCTGGAAAGAGAGGTGACCTTTTCCGCTGAATCCCCCTCCGCTGTGAACTTTCTTGCCGTCCATCTCTTGCTGGCGGCGGTACGAATCCCACAGATCTCTGAGGCTCTGGGGAATGACTGCACCCGCCAGCTCCATGGCGCGCAAAATGTCGCCCGAGTAGCGACCTTGCTCCGGGGTCAGGAAAGTCCAAGCGCAGCCTTTGTTGCCCGCTCGACCCGTTCGCCCGCATCTAATTTGTAAAAACGACATTATACAATAGTACTCAAACACAAAACTGATAAATTATTGGCAAAATTAAAACCTGTGGACGTAATCTTCGTAATGATTCGGACAATCGTAATTCACAACCAAAACTAATTGCTTGACGTCGAGTCCTCTAGCAGCCACCGACGTTGCCACCAGCAATTTCACTTTGCCATTCTTGAAATCGACGATAGTAGAGTCTCGATCGCATTGGTCGATACCTAAAAATTTACATTAAAATGAAATATATTGATGTAACTTATCCCGTAGATAAAATGATTGTCTTCACCAAAAAATGCACTTGAGGTGGCCGAACCGTTATTTTCAACATTAAGCTATGAAATACCACAAACCACTCTATGGCTTCGAAGGGGGAGTGAATGGGTGGTAAGGTGACCGCTCACGTGTGGCAAGACAGCTGTCCTAAACCTACCACAGCCGGTCCTTAGTCCGGAATCCACTGCTCACCCCCCAGAAGTGTAAAAAAATAATATTATGAAGAGCCCGACTCCGGTCGGTGAAATCCATGGCAGCTCCGTTTCTATTTTATTTATTATTAGAGATTTTTCAAAATTCGACCCCTAAAAGGGACAACAGGAGAAAAAAGATATCTCTATAACCGATTAAGCTATAAATGTAAAAGTCAAGGAAAATAATAAATAAAATAAAAATGGGGTCTGGAAGTGTATGCTGAAAGGCATTCAAATAAAATTTCAGCATCTCTGGCGTCCTCACACAGAGCATTACCTTCCAGTGCGTTGGGGGTGGAATGCGAACGTCCCCAATTGTTGTCCAATCATTCTGGCATTGAAGGCCAATAGCATGAGCCATACTGTTGCTGTCATAATCTCCCCGCAAGAGAGACTTCTTAGGTCCACATCGCTCATGGTTGTACTGCCATGCCCCAGACCAGTGCCATTCTGGCTGATTCCAGTAATGGATTTTTTGTGGAAGTCTACGCGGGCTTGTAGATCATTCGAATCACTAAGTAGAACTTATTACGTGCTTCGATATTGCCGGATCTGCCGGATATTGCCGGATTGGATTTTTTTCCATAGCAAAGGCGAAATCTGTCACACTGATATGTTAACTTCAATTAAATCGCTGATCGGCCACCAGCCCCAGATACCTAACTTGGATAGGCCATACACCTAAAAGAGCAATAGACAACATTCCCCGACGGTCCAAGATGGATCGTACAATAGTCATGGCCGCCCGAGTCTAACCCGGTGAAAATGCATTGCAGAAAAAATTAAGGCGATAGGAAAGACTGGGTGAAGTGAGTGAGAAGATGGCGGTGGATAGAGATGTATCGTTAGTTGTTATACCATATATATTCAAAGCTAGTGCAAAACTGCATATCACTACTGAATTCCCTGGGCGAAAAGAACAGGGTAATTCTAAGATGGGTTCCCGGCCATGCAGGAATCGAGGGAAATGAAAAAGCCGACGAACTTGCTAAGACGGGAGCAAAGGGAACGTTATACTGCCCTGAACCTTGATTATACGGCCCTGAACCCTGGTTTGCAAGGCTTTGTGGCGTACCAAAAAGCCTTGCAAACCTAATGCTCAAACAAATATGTTTAGAACAATCCGTCAACCACTGGAACAACACGCCAGGGTTGAATCATTCCTAAGCGCTAATTAAGGCTTACGACCGTAAGACGGCCCGTGAGGCCTTGTCGCTAAATAGGAACAATCTATGCATACTGGTAAGGGCGCTCACGGGCCATTGTGGCCTGAACAAACACATGTTCAACCTCAAGCTCAGAGAGACAACAATGTGCAGGTTCTGCCAAGGAGCAGAGGAAACTCCCCAGCACCTCATGTACGAGTGTGGCCCGCTGATGCGTAAAAGATACACCCACTTGGGTGGTCATTACCTCCAACCTGAAGAGGTAAAACAATCTGGTGCCGAAAGCCTGCTGCGGTTCTTAAATGACACAAGGCTTAGCGCAGAACTATAGTAGGTGGCGAACACAATAGATCAGCAATGGTCGCAGTGTTACAAGGCTCATAAAGACCTTAGAAAAGCTCCACTCAAAAAATAAAGTTGTTAAACCACACACTGGGGTGACAGGAGACGAGTAAGTAATGGATAAAAAAAAAGCACCTCCGTGTAAACTCATGCAATTATACGATGCTTTCATGAGGTCCTTGAGAAGACTGTCTGCATTCTCTTGCTTATCCACAAAGACGATGATGCTGCCTCTCTCGCTGTAAAATCCAAGAAGTTCGAGCAGCTTAAAGAACTTTGCGTCGTCTTCCAGAACCGCCACGTTCTGTTCGACGTCTTTATTTACTATACTGCGACCGCCAACCTTTCAAAGAAAAGGATTCACTTTATAAAATGAACTAGAGAGCGATACTTGCAGTAGTGGCGTTGCTCACCTGAATTTCGATAGGTTTCTGAAGTATTCTCCTCGCCAACGCCTCCATCTGCCGAGGGAACGTCGCGCTGAACATGACCGTCTGGCGATCCGGTCTCACGTTGTCGATGATTCGCATTACCTGAGACGGAAAATCAGTTTAATAAGAATAATGAGAAACAAAAACTTTCCAGGACAAAATACATTATTCTTTTAAATAGTTTTCCTTCCACATTCACATTTGAATTTTGTCCAATCCACCTTGAGGGCCATTATACCATTCGTTAGAATGACTACTCGTCATATGGTGCTAAGGCAGATGAAATGAGAAACAAGGGCTAAATCTAATGACAGTATCTACAGGTGCGTACATACACTCCCACTATAGTAGCAGTAGCTACCTTTTATGACCCAGAGTACGACTGGAAAAGTATGGAAAGTTACTTATGCCCTAGTATTAAATACAATGATTTCATCTTTACCATTATTAAATTTCTGGAGAATAAAATGAAAAAAAAACATTAAGGGATACTAATAGACCACCCTTTCTACGATCTAATCGAATACGAGGGCCATGACTTTATAAACGTTGTACACATTGAAATGTTTGTTTTATACAACTTCATGGGCTCATGCCTGATTATTTTGCGTTCATTATTATATTGTATAAAGCAACAGTAATTCAATAACAGCATCTATATAAGAGGCTACTTATTGATTATATTGATTATTTTATATATTTTAGCTACTATTATTTGGATTATTTTGTTTACTTAATATTTGAAATATTAATTATTTGATCTATTTATATAATCTGATTCTAATAATTTACGATCATTTTATTCAGATATGCTGAAATAATTTCGTTTTTATATTATCTTTCAATCAGGTAAGAATGTCAAACTAGATATCGTGCAACAATCTTATTGATAACTACCTGTTACCTATTGTAGTGTATATAGATATATTAATAGTAAAGAGCGGTAAATTGGTCAATCGGCTATGAATGTAACATAATGTAATTAGGTAAAATTCAAAGCCCAACTCGTGGATATTGGCCACAAAATTTTGTTAGTTGAACCTTCGTAACAGAAATTACTTTTTGTGCGTATGTGCATGATAAATATGAGGGTTTTTTATGAGCTTTTTGAAACTTAGCGTCGAACTTTACGCCTCTATCTTTCAGCGTCGAACGTTTCGCCTAGTATTCACCTCGGCGAGCCTGCCCGTCTAAACTATAGGAAAAAATATCGGATCGGCCGATCGAGTAAACGTCGTATCGTTCTTCGTCGTCCGCGGGTACGTCGCATTTACGTCTTCGCGCGCGGCCGGTCTCGCCGCGTCTTCGCCGCCTCGCGGAGTTTAACGTCGTCGGCGCACTCGAGAATTTAACAATTCGACGAGAAGTCCGCGACGTCGAGCGCCGCAACGGAAGGCGAAGAGTCTTTAAAAATTACCGTCCAATTCGGCGTCCGCCGAAGCGGCGGGTTTCGATGGGTTAAAAAGGATAAAGAGTCCTGAAAGGGTACGTTCCGTCGCGGAAATGCACGATCGGGAGAGGGGCGCGGAAAGGAGAAGGCGTCACCTGGGGTTCGAATCCCATGTCGAACATGCGGTCGGCCTCGTCCACGACGACGTAGGTGACGCGGCGCAGGTTGGTGACGCGGCCGCCGTTGGCCGCCAGCATGTCGATCATGCGGCCCGGCGTGCACACCACCACCTCCGCGCCCCGCCGCAGCTCCGCAATCTGCTCCGACACGGCCGCGCCGCCGTACACGCACGCGACCCGCGCGCCCGAGCAGCGGGCCATGCGGCGCGCGTCGCGCGACAGCTAACATTTACATTATTTCAATATTATACAATAGCAGCATAAGCGGCTTGTGACCGTTTTGCACTAACAAAACTGTCCACTTTGTTTTTAAAGCTATTAACGCAACTCGTACCACAGCCCGCAAGATACAGAAACGAGCAAATCTCTCTACTCGACTCGATCTTATGCAACGACCGAGGCCTTATTACAGATGTCAAATACGCGTAACATATTGGAAAAATCGACCATATTGCGATTATGGCCAACCTACGAGCCGAGACTAACTTTGCTAAACCGGTAGAAAGCAGAGAGCCGAGACGATGTTTTCGGAAAGCAAATTTTGAATTCATCAGAAAATCTCTCGAGTCGGACGAGCATCTAACGGATCTTAGCCATCCTTCACATCCTAACATAAGCACTAATGACAACTGGGAAAACCTCAAAATGGCAGTAAAAAGCACTCTGGATAAATACACACCGCCGTCATTAAATAAAAAAAGCCCCAAGGAAATTAACAAACCCTGGATTAGCAGAGATATCCATAATTTATCAAGAGAAAAAAGGAAACTTTGGGATATCTACAAAATTAAAAAAGACGATTCTTCTTACCGGCAATATCGAATAATTAACAACCAACTCGTCTCAGAAATCAGAAGATCCAGAGAAAACTCCGAAAGAAACCTCGTCAACAATGGAGCTAAATCATTCTATGGATATATCAAGATGCAACTCCAGTCCAAAGCTTCTGCTCCACTAGAACTCTACAACGGCACAACTGACTCCAACACGAGCAACCCTCTTGATATTGCGGAAATTTTCGCTAAGCAGTTTAATAATGCCTACGTTTACGAACCTGATGGACCTTTACCACCTCTAACTAACCTGACCAGGGTTAACAATTGTTTTGATGATGTTCATATTAGTACAGATTTAGTGGAAAAAGCCTTAAAAATCCTAAACGTCAAATCCGCCATGGGTCCAGACAACTTACCGGCTTTACTCTGGAGGGAATGTGCGAGTCAGTTGAGTAAACCGCTAGCTGTAATTATGTAGCAATCAATCACATCAGGGAAATTACCTGCAGACTGGAAACACGCAATTGTAACCCCCATCTATAAAAAAGGAGATAAGCGCACTGCTTCCAATTACCGTCCCATCAGCTTAACTTGCATTGCTTGCAAATCCATGGAAAGGAATTTATATAGCAAAACAAAATTGTCCCAAATGAACAGCACGGTTTCATTCCCGGGCGCTCCACTGTCACCAACTTACTTATTTGTCTCAACCGCTGGACTGAGAACTGGGATGAGGGTATACCGACAGATGTTATATATCTCGACTTCGAAAAGGCCTTCGACAGAGTTCCTGTAAGAAGACTTTTGCAAAACCTTGAACATCTCGGAATTCGAAGGAAAATTTTAAGTTGGATATCAGACTTCTTAACTGGTCGCACCTTCCAAGTGAAAGTAGGCGACTTTAAATCTGAACATTTCACTGTATCCAGTGGTGTACCCCAAGGGTCAGTGCTGGGTCCAGTTTTGTTCACCTTGTATATTACGGATCTTTAAGCCTCAATCACATCGCAGAGCAGCTACTTTGCCGATGACACAAAATTCTTCGCCAATCCTATTCTATGCAGTGGACAGCTTCAGCAAGATCTTGACAAGATCAAAGCGTGGACGGAAGATTGGTTGCTTACCTTAAACGTTGAGAAATGTGTAGTGCTTCATATCGGGAAAAGCAACCCCAACAAACAATATTTTCTGGCAAACGCCCAACTAGAAGCAGTCAAGCAACAAAAAGATCTTGGAATAACAATTACTGATGATCTTAAATGGGAGAAACACATAATTGCAATTGCTAAAAGAGCCAACTCTATTCTCTATCTAATAAGGAAGGCTTTCCAACATCTATCAATAGAGGTTTTTATCAAGATCTACAAGATCTGATCTGGCTATCAGATCTGGAACCCTTACTTTTGCAAAGATGTAGATATCCTGGAAAAGGTACAGCGAAGGGCAACCAAAATGCCAGTGGGCCTGAAGAATAGGAATTATGAAGATCGCTTGAAATTACTTGGAATCACTACACTCAAACAAAGAAGACAAAGAGGGGACCTGATTGAGACATATAAAATTCTAACACATTATTACGATGTACCTGCACTGGAGAATATTTACAAATTCAACGTCAACACAAATCTTCGAGGTCACAACAAAAAACTCAACCGTACAAAATTTAAATCTAATCCTCTTAAGAACGTTTTGCCAAATAGAGTGGTGGACATGTGGAATAAACTATCATTTGAAGTGATTAGTGCAATCTCTGTCAATCAATTTAAAAACAGACTCGATTTGTACCTAAAAACTTGTTAATATTATATTGTTAATATTGTTTAGCTTTACAAGTTCTGATCTGGACGTATCAGCAGAGCTGCCTGTCCAGAATAAATAATAATAATAATAATAACAGAAATAGCACTGATCGCTTCCTCTGGCAACGCATTCCAAACATCCACTACTACGCGATTTGTCAAAAAATATTTCCTAGGGTTCGATGCTGCGATTGTCTTATTGAGCTTCAACGAGTGTCCAAGCAGTTGCTTATCGGTGTTCAGGGATCCAGAACGTACAAACGGTATAGTGTTATTACACTTCTGGGGGGCGAGCGGAAGATTCCGGATTGACGACCGGCTGCGGTGGGTTTAGAACGATTGTCTTGCCGCATGAGAGCGTACACCTTATCGGTCCCCCTTCCGTAGAATTTGTCCGTAGAATTTGAGATGCGGAAATCGCAGTTTTAGATAATTTTTCTAAGGAGTTGATTATTTTCCTGAAGAGATCGAGATCTTTGAAAAAGCTAAACGGAGATTTAGCCGACGGACCGCAAGCGCCGACTTCCACCGCGTGAAGGCTAACAGTGAAGCCGTTCCGGGCGACGGCATTTGCGAGATCGTAGTATTTATTTAATTTGTACTCGTGATCTTTTGGGATATTTGATTCCCGCGGAACGGTTAATTCTACGATGAGGGTCGTCTCCGAGATAGTCAGTAAAGAGTTATATCCGGACGCAGGGCTGTGCATCCGAGACTTTCGGAGAATTTATACTGCTTAAAGACCGAATCGACCTCCAGAATCCGATCTAGAGCTTTCTCGATTATTGAGAAAGATTTTGTAGTTGAATGTTTTTTACCTTTAGAGCCGTCCCGCATGAACTGTATTGGGGTTTCAGAGGGTAGTGTCGAACCCTCGTTGGCACGAGCCGCCGAGAGGCAAATTACCTCGTGAATAACAGCGAGGACTTTGTTGCGGCGGTAAGCGTACCGTCCTCGATCTAAGGCCACCTTGCAGCCGACTAGAATATGTTCGGCTGTGCGAAAAGTATTCCTACAAAGGGGGCATGAACTATCCTCGACATAGCTCCAACAAGCGAGGCTACTGGGGTCTGGAAGCGTATGCTGAAAGGCATTTAAATAAAATTTCAGCATCCCTGGCGTCCAGTCATACAACATTACTTTCCAGTGCATTAGAGGAGGAATGCAAAAGTCTTCAATTGTTGTCCAATCATTCTGGCATTGAAGGCCAATAGTGTGAGCCATACTATTGGTGTCATAATCTCCCCGCAAGAAAGGCTTCTTTAAGTCCTCAGTCTTCTAAATGCTCATGACTATACTGCCATACTCCAGACCATTGCCGTTCTGGCTGATTCCAGCAAGGAACTTTTTGTGGAATTCTACAAGGGCTTGTAAATCATTTGACTCACTACGGCCACTTATTTTTGTGCTTCGATATTGCCAGATCCTTAGAATTGCTTAGAATCGAACTTTGGGTTACTAAATATTACCAATACTTATGGTACTACATACTATATCGTCCCGGATAAACATCGACGTCCCTATTAACATTTCAGACCCGAGTCCGCATAGTCGATGGCCTCTCCACCGAAAGACTCACTCCGAGAGAAGTCGGGACTCGGTTCCGAGCCTCGCGCTATTTGCTCTATATTTTTCCGGACGGACCGATCTATATTGTTCGAGAGTAAACATTCCGAGTAATTCTAAGCGATCTTCATAATTCCTATTCTTCAGGCTCACTGGCATTTCGGTTGCCCTTCGCTGCATTTTTGCCGGGACATCTACATCTTTGCATAAGTAGGGGTTCCATAGCCGATAGCCATACTCGAGATTAGCTCTCGCATATGCCTCGTAGATCTAGATAAAAATCTATCGACAGATGTCAGAAAGCCTTCCTCGTTACGTAGAGAGTATAGTTGGCTCTTTTAGCAATTGCAATTATGCGTTTTTCCCATTTGAGATCATCAGTAATCGTAATTCTTAAATCTTTATGTCGTTTAACCGCTTCTAATTGCGCGTTTGCCGGAAAATATCGTTCGTCGGGGTCGCTTTTCGCGATATGAAACACTACACATTTGTCGCGTTTAAGGCAAGTAAGCAATCTTCCGCACGCGCTTTGATCTCGTCGAGATCTCTCCGAAGCCGTCCACCGCATAGAACGGGATGGACGAAGAATTTTGCATCATCGGAAAGGAAGTCGCTCTGCGATGTAATGGAGCCTCGAAGATTCGTGATATACGAGGAGAACGAAAGCGGAGCCAGCGCCGCAGAGGGCCCACCTGCAGACAGAGCTCGCGCGTGGGACTCTTCCCGCCCGTGGGGGCCGAGGCCTACCTGCAGACAGAGCTCGCGCGTGGGACTCTTCCCGCCCGTGGGGGCCGAGGCCTACCTGCAGACAGAGCTCGCACGTGGGACTCTTCCCGCCCGTGGGGGCCGAGGCCTACCTGCAGACAGAGCTCGCACGTGGGACTCTTCCCGCCCGTGGGGGCCGAGGCCTACCTGCAGACAGAGCTCGCGCGTGGGACTCTTCCCGCCCGTGGGGGCCGAGGCCTACCTGCAGACAGAGCTCGCGCGTGGGACTCTTCCCGCCCGTGGGGGCCGAGGCCTACCTGCAGACAGAGCTCGCACGTGGGACTCTTCCCGCCCGTGGGGGCCGAGGCCTACCTGCAGACAGAGCTCGCACGTGGGACTCTTCCCGCCCGTGGGGGCCGAGGCCTACCTGCAGACAGAGCTCGCACGTGGGACTCTTCCCGCCCGTGGGGGCCGAGGCCTACCTGCAGACAGAGCTCGCGCGTGGGACTCTTCCCGCCCGTGGGGGCCGAGGCCTACCTGCAGACAGAGCTCGCGCGTGGGACTCTTCCCGCCCGTGGGGGCCGAGGCCTACCTGCAGACAGAGCTCCCGCGTGGGACTCTTCCCGCCCGTGGGGGCCGAGGCCTACCTGCAGACAGAGCTCGCGCGTGGGACTCTTCCCGCCCGTGGGGGCCGAGGCCTACCTGCAGACAGAGCTCGCGCGTGGGACTCTTCCCGCCCGTGGGGGCCGAGGCCTACCTGCAGACAGAGCTCGCACGTGGGACTCTTCCCGCCCGTGGGGGCCGAGGCCTACCTGCAGACAGAGCTCGCGCGTGGGACTCTTCCCGCCCGTGGGGGCCGAGGCCTACCTGCAGACAGAGCTCGCGCGTGGGACTCTTCCCGCCCGTGGGGGCCGAGGCCTACCTGCAGACAGAGCTCGCGCGTGGGACTCTTCCCGCCCGTGGGGGCCGAGGCCTACCTGCAGACAGAGCTCCCGCGTGGGACTCTTCCCGCCCGTGGGGGCCGAGGCCTACCTGCAGACAGAGCTCGCGCGTGGGACTCTTCCCGCCCGTGGGGGCCGAGGCCTACCTGCAGACAGAGCTCGCGCGTGGGACTCTTCCCGCCCGTGGGGGCCGAGGCCTACCTGCAGACAGAGCTCGCACGTGGGACTCTTCCCGCCCGTGGGGGCCGAGGCCTACCTGCAGACAGAGCTCGCGCGTGGGACTCTTCCCGCCCGTGGGGGCCGAGGCCTACCTGCAGACAGAGCTCGCGCGTGGGACTCTTCCCGCCCGTGGGGGCCGAGGCCTACCTGCAGACAGAGCTCGCGCGTGGGACTCTTCCCGCCCGTGGGGGCCGAGGCCTACCTGCAGACAGAGCTCCCGCGTGGGACTCTTCCCGCCCGTGGGGGCCGAGGCCTACCTGCAGACAGAGCTCGCGCGTGGGACTCTTCCCGCCCGTGGGGGCCGAGGCCTACCTGCAGACAGAGCTCGCGCGTGGGACTCTTCCCGCCCGTGGGGGCCGAGGCCTACCTGCAGACAGAGCTCGCGCGTGGGACTCTTCCCGCCCGTGGGGGCCGAGGCCTACCTGCAGACAGAGCTCCCGCGTGGGACTCTTCCCGCCCGTGGGGGCCGAGGCCTACCTGCAGACAGAGCTCGCGCGTGGGACTCTTCCCGCCCGTGGGGGCCGAGGCCTACCTGCAGACAGAGCTCGCGCGTGGGACTCTTCCCGCCCGTGGGGGCCGAGGCCTACCTGCAGACAGAGCTCGCGCGTGGGACTCTTCCCGCCCGTGGGGGCCGAGGCCTACCTGCAGACAGAGCTCGCGCGTGGGACTCTTCCCGCCCGTGGGGGCCGAGGCCTACCTGCAGACAGAGCTCGCGCGTGGGACTCTTCCCGCCCGTGGGGGCCGAGGCCTACCTGCAGACAGAGCTCCCGCGTGGGACTCTTCCCGCCCGTGGGGGCCGAGGCCTACCTGCAGACAGAGCTCGCGCGTGGGACTCTTCCCGCCCGTGGGGGCCGAGGCCTACCTGCAGACAGAGCTCGCGCGTGGGACTCTTCCCGCCCGTGGGGGCCGAGGCCTACCTGCAGACAGAGCTCGCGCGTGGGACTCTTCCCGCCCGTGGGGGCCGAGGCCTACCTGCAGACAGAGCTCCCGCGTGGGACTCTTCCCGCCCGTGGGGGCCGAGGCCTACCTGCAGACAGAGCTCGCGCGTGGGACTCTTCCCGCCCGTGGGGGCCGAGGCCTACCTGCAGACAGAGCTCCCGCGTGGGACTCTTCCCGCCCGTGGGGGCCGAGGCCTACCTGCAGACAGAGCTCGCGCGTGGGACTCTTCCCGCCCGTGGGGGCCGAGGCCTACCTGCAGACAGAGCTCGCGCGTGGGACTCTTCCCGCCCGTGGGGGCCGAGGCCTACCTGCAGACAGAGCTCGCGCGTGGGACTCTTCCCGCCCGTGGGGGCCGAGGCCTACCTGCAGACAGAGCTCCCGCGTGGGACTCTTCCCGCCCGTGGGGGCCGAGGCCTACCTGCAGACAGAGCTCGCGCGTGGGACTCTTCCCGCCCGTGGGGGCCGAGGCCTACCTGCAGACAGAGCTCCCGCGTGGGCGCCAGGATGAGGGCCAGCGGGCCGTCGGGCGGCTCGCAGCCGGCCTGCGCCGCCGCGTGCCGGAACAGCGGCAGCAGGAAGGCCAGCGTCTTGCCCGAACCCGTCCGCGCGATTCCGATCAAGTCTCTGAGGAAGAAACGCAGCCTTCAGTTCGGGACGAATATGCGGAGAAACTACATTACTGCGGCCGACTCGAGTAGTGCAAAATAATAAATAATAAATAGAAATAAAGCCGCGGCGAAATACGCCGAGTCGAGTCGGGCGCGAAGTATATTATTTTGGACTTCTGCGGGTCGAATGGCGGTTCGTATAATAGCGAGTGCTTCTTTCGTCGTAATGCACCCGTTAATAAAAAAAGAAAAAGAAACGAAAAGAGCATCGTCGGCGGACGACGGCTCTAGTGGATAGCAGACCTGTGGAAAATGTGGAAAATATTATTACATGCGGAAAATATTGCGACATGATGGCGGAAAATATTGTGACATGTAAAGGAAAGTGGTCAATTTAGAAACTCTCGCAGAATGTCAATAGACGATTTTGATCATGTCTTATCTTTAATTGACAAACGAATTTCGAGAAAGAATACAAACTTCAGGGATGCAATTCCTTCCAAATAACTTTGCTCTCGATATAATGCTATTATATTAATCGAAGACACTTATCGTTAGTCCAAACCATTTTGAAAACGCGAACGCGAACGATTTTGGCACGTAGAATACTAAAATGCTTCGAAGCGACCGCCTAGTCGAGCGAGCGCGTCTGAACGCAAACGAATGCTCTAGGCTACTATTCGCGCGCTCTAGCATCATTTACACCAAACGATTGAGCGATTCTTTGTTTTATAGAGCATTCTATGTCGTTACCGCCGAGCGGCAGTTAAAACTCCCGCATTCGCTCGTTTTGGTATAAATGCACAGTCAGACGTCGACGGAGAATAAGAGTGTAAGAGGGTACCTTCCGCTCATGATAGCAGGGACGGCCTGCGCCTGTATGGGTGTGGGTTTCTCAAATCCGCATTTCTTGAGGAGCTCCAGTTCTTTCTTGGTGATGCCGCACTGGGGCCAGGTCTTGATTGGCTTGGGGCAGCCGCGGCCCTTCACTCGGATCCCCTCCATCTCTATGCGATATATTTCCACTTCTTCCTGGGTCATTCGGGCCAGTTCGGGTACCTGCACAGTTTAAACGAATATAAAAAATTGTAAACTTTCTAAGGAATAATATTATATTCTTTATTGAACAAAATAAATAATTGTACAAAGACACACGCTCGTCACAATAGGCAATCTCCGAGCGGGGGAGGTCATTTAGATAATACATCGGGTCTTCGGCTACCTATTAATATATAATTTATAGCAGAATCATTCATAAGAATCTTAATATCATCCTTCGGTGTCGGGAAATGCCTTTTTCCCGCCGCTAGACTTAACGAGATATCGAGGCGATGAGGTAATATACTCACCTCAGTATAAAAAACTTTTCTGAAGGGCGGGTATTCCAGAGCGGAGTGGTCGGTCTTTGCGAGTTCTTTCTTTTGTTTGGAAGCGAGGTTAGCGGCGGCGTCTTTGATATCCTCGGCCTCTTCCTCGGAGGAATACTCCAGGCCGTCTTGGTTCTGCTCTATCAATTCGCCCTTTTTCTTCTCCGTGTTTTTCTTGGCGGTTCCCGACAGGATGACCACTCCTCCCGAGGCCGGCAGCGCAGCAGTACTGCTCGAGCTGCCTTTCACGCTATTTAATATTCCGCCGTTCTGATCCAGCTTATTCACCTTGCGCACTTCCTTAAATCAAAATCAAAAACATCCATTATTTTTAAAACAGAGTATGATAATAAAATCCTATTCTAAATTTGTGAGCCTAATTTTTTATAAAGAAAGAAAATTCATGAAAATATATTCACCAATATAGGTGATATTGTACTGTACGTTGTACTTAGGAGTTAATGGGCCCTTGCTGAGTTGGCCACGAAAACCCATTCTGTTCAGGGTTGGTCACACTCACGGGTCAACACCTATCTGACGGCCTCCACGCATGAAGTGCGAGCCTGGGTAAGACTCTGGCCTTATGGTTAGTTTCCCTTGGGAATCAACCTTCTGGCGCTCCTGGATGGTCTGCGCACCATGCGGCGTAAGCCAATCGACTGTGCACTCTGACTAACAGTCGGGGGAGTCTGGAAGCAGTACTGTTTCCTATAGAGCGGGGGTGGTTGCGGACCTTACGGCGATTGCTCTTGAAACGACCATCGGCTACCCGATCCTGGGCGAACAGCCGGGCAAAGGAAGCTGTGGTCCACGATAGATTCAGTAAACACCGCTTCGTAAGGGAGAGGACCGCGCAAGCGACCTCGAACTCGTAACCATTCGAGAGACCGGAGTAATCTGGTCACAATTGGAAGTAAGGGCGTCAGTGTAGGCCCGCCGGGTAACACTCCTGGCTATCTCGCGGTTAAGGCGTTGGCCTCTTACGGCCTGTGGCGGAGCTAGACGGTGGACTGTTTTGTCCTCAAGTCTTCTGCGCTCACTCCAGGGAGATAGAACGACTAATCGTTACTTCCTGAGGTGACGGGATCGCCCGCTGTAGTCGACAACCCTAGTTGTACGTTGTACTATTTGTTGCTATCTTTTCCATTGTGTGAAAGTAGAAAGAATTTGAGCGCTACCTGTTGTACGGTAACCATAAAGGCATCCAAAGGATCGACATCATCCTCGTCTTTAGCGTCGTCCGCCGGTGCATCCGAAGACCCGTCCTGGCCTTCGCCCTCTTCCCCCGACTCCTCTTCCAGGGACCATTTCTTCGAAGATGAGACCGTAGGAACGATACGGCTAACCTGGCAAAATCAAAACACACACATCAGTACTACGAAAAAAATACAGTTGCAATGAGGTTCTCTACTAGTATGAAAATTTATGAAATGACAATTATTAATTTTAGTAAACTGAGCATAACATTCTTTTAACCCGTTGAGTATGAGTCAACCAAATCTGGTCGCGAAACAATTATCCGTTGAGTACGAGTCGACAAAATCTTGTTGCGCGTTTTTTTCACTTCTTTGACGTTCTCATATTTATTCATAATTATCTAATTGTTTTACAAAATGATATTTCAATATTCTATATTCGAAATTTCAATGCAATCATTGTGCAGTTGTTCTTTTTATGATTGGTGTAGTAGTTTCGTAGTTAAAGTACTTTAAGGTCGATGTCGCCGAAAATCCTGCAAAAGAGACAGATGCATCCATGAAAATACCCATTTACTAAAAGGGTTAATTTAAAAAAAAAATATTGAAGAAATAATCTTCTAAAATTTGAGTATTTTCTGAGTCCAAGTAATGAGTTATATCTGCAAGAGAGGTGTGCATCTTAGACTTTCAGGAAAATGATATTGATAAAGAGCGGGTAGTCCATTCTTTTCTTTCGATGTGGATGTTAGAGTTGTAATAGAATATCACTCGAGTTGTACCAGTTGTCAGATCAGATCGACCCAAAGGCATTTTCTAGGTCTAACCAGCATACGTTAATTCAAAAATAAGAGCGATTCATACCAGGTACGACAAAAAGAAGAGGATCTGTATGCCGACCGAAATGAAACGACTGAGCTATGAGGAAAGGCTAAAAATCCTCAAACTGCCCTCACTCAAAGCGAGATGAGACAGAGGTAACCCGATTGAAACATTCAAGACAATGCAGAAAATGTACAGTTGATATACAGGATGACAAGCGACATTCGCCTCAGAGAACATTCCTTAAAACTTGTAAGCACCTCCTTCGAGGGCAACCCTATGAAGCACTTCTTACGAACCAAGTAGTGAAGATATGGAACAGTTCGCCAAGTGAAGTGACAAGTTCAACCCGTGTTTTCCAATTTAAAAAAAACAGACTCGATAAATATATATACAGTGAGCAAAACACATTTGTGCTCATCATCTGGAGCGGCTTGCCTAATAGCTAATAATAATAATAATCTCTTGTCACAAATGGCTGCACTGCACACCATGGCTGTGATTCAAGCATCCCAGGTACGACCTTGGCCAGGGAGGTGAAAAATGCAGTTATGGTCGACTACATTCAATATTGTATATAGCCCTTCATCAACCTGAAGAAGAAGGATAATGTAACCACAATACCCAGCATTGTCCACTGTTATCACAAAAAATCCACACCCCATGACTAGTGACCACCATTCCGTGCGAAGTGATGTAATGGAGCCTCCTGCTGCTCTTTTTTTGTACTTTGATTGAGGTAGTAAAATGGATGCGAGTGAATGCAAAAGCCTTAGACGCGTCACGTAACGCCATGATTGGCTATGAAAACGTTCATAACTTCCTTCTGTTTTTAAATATCAAAAAATACCTACAGTATATTTTCATTATTGATTCATAAAAATAAAAATTTAGGCTCAGTTAATAAATTGTGAAAACATACATCTTTTTTGACTTCATTCAGTTGCTGCTGCTTCCTCTCCAGTCGCCATCTCTCGATTCTTTCTCGCCTTTTCTGCATTTCTGCTTCAAGCTGCTTCTGTTCCTCTTCCTTCAAATTGCAAAACATAGATTTCGATATTATTATGCATATAGTTAAAATAGTTTTGTTTACGAAGACTGATTCATAAGTAGATAGATACCCAAACGATGGTTAAATTAACTTTCTTCTTGCCAGACATGACCTATCTTTACCTCTATGAAGAAATTAGGAATGCAACCGATTATAATTCGACCAATCGACGACTACTTGTGTTTTTCCGATTAATAGGAATCCTTGTTTGTTGCCCCCATTACTTAGCAATTACTGGCGGAAAAAAGCAGAATGAAGAGGCGGACAATGATTAATGTCCATTCTTTGTTCGTTCGGCGACAGTAAGAAACATTGCTCAAGACGAAGTAGAGTCTTATCTTCCTGCGGTAAAGCTCTGACCTTTGATAATATAGGCGCAATCATTGCCATTATCTGAATCTCAAACAAAAATCTTAATATATGCATTTAAGTTCAGTAGCTCTTAAGAGACTATTTTCAATAACTGGAAAGTCCAGAGTTATTTAAGATATAGGCTGTCACTTGATAAGTTACCAATGTTTTGGTAATAAAAATATTTCTATTGTTAACTTTACCTATATGTCTCATAATAAAAAAATAAAAAATAAAACAGCTTCATTTCAAAATTTTTAATAAGTAGGTTAAATAAAGAGCACAGCACACATGCAAATAGTAAGTTCCTTATGTAGACATAAATAATACAACACGGAATCTATCACAAAATATGATTATTACACAGTTGCAAGAGTCATATTTTTCACAGTACATTCAGGATGAATGATCGCATCAGAACTGTGATACTAATTGGTGATTATTTTTTAAATTATCACAATCGAAATAGTGATTGGTAAATCAAATTTATAATCGTTGCATTCCTAGAAGAAATACCAAAATATTAATACATAAATGATGATTGCAGGGTGGAGGAGCGGCACATGAAAACCAAACAAAAAGAAAAACAAAAGACCCCTCGTTGTTACCGCCACTTCCAGTTGCTATTGGCAGTTAATGGTTCCTGTGTAGTACTAAGACTGAGACCTGCTTGTTAACTTGGGTCGGCTCAACTAGCGGTTAACCCCTCGAGCCGCGAGATTTCGCGAGCGCATGTCTTTGAAAGACTATGTATGTATAATTATGGAAATTTTAGATTTATTATGGCAGCCGACCAAAATATTAATTACTCCCAAACCGTTGTTGCACATTAGAATTGTTGCATATTAGAACTTTAGAGTCCGATCGGTCCCAACGAGGCGCAACTGTGCTTTTACGTTTGAGTCCGATCGGTCCCTCTGAGACTCGAGGGGCTAAACACCTGGACTGGACTCCGTTTCCCATGCTGCAGCAGGAGGATCAGTTCCTCTGGGGGATGTCTTTTGGGCGCTGCTGGGCAGTTTGTGCATTATGCGGCATCAGTCAATCGACCGTGCGACTGGCGAATAACCAGAG